>DWJN01005555.1:0-11383 GCA_018248895.1 Carystus phorcus
TTGACTTCATAGAACTTTCACGTTAATATGCGTGTTATATGAACGAAATTTTAACAAGCCTTTCAGAAACTGGCGGTATGGCAGCCTAAAATACTAACACCGATCCCATCACGGTAGACCATCATGAACAATCAGGATAAGCCACTGACATAATTCTCCCTACTTTGTAGTTAAGCAGCACGTAAAGATTACCTTAATCTTAATATTACATAACGGTTTTAATCAAACTTTGTACACCATGTCCAGTCTGATTCAACTTAAAATGATAGGATAGCTTACATCTCAATTTATAGTCGCAATAATTATTTCATTGCAAAATTTGTCTAATATCCTTCAAAGAATTAGTTTCATGAGATTCTTACAGATGGCGGTGTAAGTTAATTGACAAAATTGAGTGATTGCAAATTATTCGTTTAATATCTTACAAAGAATTAGTTCCATAAGATTCTAACAGATGGCAGTGTAAAGTAATTAATTGGCAAAATTGAGTATGTACACCTTAGTCACAGCAACGCGTGGCCGAGTCTGTTAGTTTGTATATGTATGTTGCAGAACAAACGTCTACTGGGTCAACTAGTAATATTATAAATATTATTACTTAGTTTAATTACTGAGTCATTTTTGTAAAGTCTACTTAGCTAGCCACCACCGTCTTGCTTGAGTCATAGGACAAATGATTTATCATGTTCCGAATTTCCTTATTTACTTCCATACTTACAACCTGGTCTGACGGCATGGGATTGGAATTTATATTCTAGGCCGCCCCAATACGACGTAAGTGTTTTTTTTTAACTGTTACTAAACGAACTGTGACAAATAATTCTAACTGATTGTACGGCTTGAATTTTCACGCTGTCTGTAATTTTTGCTGCAGGTTTTAATTGACGTACTACACACACGATTCGAATAAACACGAAATCCAAACAGTCTACATTGAAATTTGGTCGTTGTTAAACGTGAATAAAATCCACTTCTATTATTTAAATTTACATTTCGAAACTAATAACAAAAGCTTGTTTATAGAACTTTAATTAAAATTTCGGGAGGATGTATAAAAATTTAAGCGCTCATAGCTTGACGGCTCAACTCAATCCTATATGATTTTATGTTTCCCACTTAGCATTACTCTAGCATTCATAACTATTGATGTTAAATACTCATTCTTGATGTTATTAGTATGTAGTCTAACACCAGTAACTTTAATGGTACTGAGCTAAATTGCTACCCTAAAAATATTAAGACGTGTAAGTGTACATTATGTTGGTGTTCAATAAATATATTAAAATAAAAATGACCGACCGAGTTGCTAAAACCACAAGTGCGGTCGGGTAAAGGATGGAGTCACTCATGGCTAATGGCGAATAGCGAATGGCAAAATTTCTTCATCTTCTGAGGGCACGTTAAGATGTCGGTCATCAATATTAAAGTAGATAGCAATCCTTTAACATGTTATTTTGGCATATATATTTTGACATTTGGATTGACCACTAACCCCTCCACCAATCTGGAGCGGAGCAGCAAAGTGGACGCTCTACACCTCTTCAGTGATGAAGGACCGTGCCCTGTCGTGGGCCATTGTGAGATTCTTTTTAAACAAATTTAATTCTTTGTTGTACTGAAACCAAACTTAGTATACACATTTAATATAAGAAGACGTTTGAATAGAATATATTTTATGTTGCAGGAGAATTCTATCGAAACTGCCAGTAAATAAATAATTGATGATTATATTTTTTTCAAAAACAAACATGTTAATTTATGCTTAAACGACATTGTAATAGCTGCGGACAGCAACTTCGGGCAAACAGTATAACACTGTCAACCGCATCATTGCCTCTCATGGTTTAACTTAAAATCTCATTATGGAACGAGAGACGATGCGTCCAGTCTCATACATACAGCTGGAATGGTTAGAAAACTTTTAAAATGCCCTATAAATCTAGCTACTCAAGCATAATCATTTATTTCCAACGATAAAACAGTCGTTTAAATATGAGTCAATCAAAGTTTGACGTGATTGAACTTGTGAGCATTTATTTATTTAATTTTATCTATGCCAATAATAAGATTTTTAGGGTACTGAATTTGCACATATAAATTTTTGTGAAGTTTGTTATTTATGTATGTATTATGTATTTGTTATTTATGTATGGACAGAACATATTATTTTGTCCTTAACAGTAAAATTCACAATAAAACATGAACCAATTTTTATTAATGAATATGGAGGAAGGAAATCGAAGCGCAGGGCTAAGGGATCTTAAAAATTGCAAAACTAGGAAAGGCAAGGATTATTTGTGCTTATGATGGAGTATTTCTATATACCGATCACCTGTAATAAGGAAATCCTAGAGCGTAAATGCAAGTTAATTATTTTTAATTTAGTTTTTCTTTTTTAAGAAATTATTATTATTCAGCCAATTTTTTAAGTTCGAAGTGCGTGTAATAACTGTATGGCAACATAACCTAGGACCTAGATATAAAAAATATTTAGGAATGTGCGGTCGCTACAACAGTATGTCCAGTAACTAATCTTCAAAGTAAACAAAGACATGTCAGCCAGTCTCAGTGAGAAGCCGGTATTTCTCGCTTCATTTTTCACTCTGCCTGAAGTTTAATATCAGCTTTAAGACGCCATGTGTTATTAATGGACACTCGCGAGCGCTGATAGAAAAGCTACTTCGCAATAGACTTTAGCTTACTCTAGTAATTAAGTTTCGGAGATTTTAATTAGCGAAAAATAAACTCGTGAAGCGCTTGAAGCTTGATTATTTGCGACGATTTTAAGTAATTAACGTTAAACAACTGCCAACGATGTGTATGCTTCGGAAACAAAGTTAAGCCTTAGGTTCCAACTATTAAAGTAGTCATTGAATAATATCGGAGACCTTCGGACTGAATCAACACTTTTGACATTAAAGTTGTTATTACAAACCTCCACAAACCCTCAATTAGCTTGTCTTTGATATATTCTTAAGTTACAAAGACAGGGACTGTTATGACATAAAAACTATCAACATTTAGATTCATTACTAATCAATCCACGTGCAAGCCGTATGGTTTCTATTACACGTCTAAGTTGTAAGCAGAGACTCGACTCCTATAGTGGATCTCTAATGGTTTGAAGAGAATCCTTCAGCGGCCTTGGGAACACTTCAAGAATTAGTACATCATACTTACTTCAAATGTACTTAATGTTAGCTTATGATTATATTGGATACTGATATGATCACTCTGGAAATAAAACTGACGCATCTAGTTCTGTAAACGTTAGGAGTTTATCGTGTAATATGTATTAATTTAAAAGATGTGGCAAGGAGATTCTTTTGGGAGCCTTCAAAAGGAGAGTGAAGAGACTTTTATTAAGTTAGTGCGTCCACCATCTTGGACATCTTCACCACTTACCATCAAGTTAGTTGAAGTCAAGCATTAACTTATCTAAGGTAAAAAATATATATTCGAACAAAATTCCTTATCGCATGTTACGAATCAAAGCAGAGTTAAAAAAAGTACTAACTTTACCGTCACATAGATTTCCGCTTTAACCTAAAACAAAAGAAATAAATATATCCTTTACAATTCGTTGTTATCCGTAGTTGGATCTAACTGAATATGCAAATTGTAACCATCCTTGAAGCGTTCATGGTTGCCTAGTACGTTTAAAGCGACATCCCTTGTTAAGTAATGTCGAGATTTATAATTGAGCAAAGACAAATTCTCTACATTAAATGGAATTTTTGAATGGGTAGGATTTCTTGTCAATAGAGAACAGATAAACATATTTTTCTGTCTGTTTGAGTGTCGCAAGAAAACCGTTCAACATATTTACAAGAATACTAGGTTCGTTCTTTATGGCAAAGAACCTGTTTTTTTAACATCGCAATATATCATTATCCTTATGTAAACTTGAAATTGGTTCACATTGGTTTACGATTGTTTCGTATACAGCAAGATGAGTTTATCTACTAAATAATGAGTGTTCATCTATAAATAAGTTATGATCTTCAAAATTTCTGCACAAGTATCTCGTAATAAATGCCCATTTAAACGGACATCTTAGTTTCATGTCTAGTGTGTCTTGGTTCTGCAGGTCTTCATTTCCGAACCATTCGTTGCGAACAATTTATACATACAAGTTGTGGTAATTAATGCAAGATCATTTAACCCGACAAGGTGGCCGTTTAATCGAAAAATGGTATGTCAGATAGTGACAAACGACCCGAATGTTACATATTACAACAAAAAACTAAAATCTTTTAAACTTTTTAATATTGTACAATTCTGAAATCAACTGATTGTTACTTTCATGTTTGGATTTAACATCCACCCGGGATAAGCAAATGTCACAAATTTTATGTTTGTCAAACGCTAAAAAGGCAGAAGATGATATTGCGTTGGCATTTTTTTATATATAATCCATCCCTCAGAACTAACGCCATCGGGTTAGGTAAAACAAAGCCCGAATGTGGCACTGAATCGATACTCAACAATTAGGACCTGGCAGCATAATCTTAATCCCAATCAGTTATCCTTTTGGATACGCCACAAGCAGAAGACCTTGAGACAGACTTCAAAATTCATCATCTTGAAGACTGAAAACGTAGACCTGAACCAGCTTTCTCTTTATTTTCTTATCGACTAACGCAACGGTGACCTTGAATACATGATAAATTCACATTTAAAGTAACATTACTATTTTTTTAAACTTAAGATAATTTCTTGTTAAAAGTACAATTCTGTAAAAATACCGCAATAACAGTAACGCCAGCAAGGCAATAATAATTAATAGCAGCAAGATTCAAATTAAATTTTCTCGGATAAAAATGGATGAAAAATTTAATATAGTAGTTAGTTCAGTCGAGATAAGACATCATAGTTTTAAACGTTCTACATTTTGCAACAATCTTGAAATTATTACATTTTTATCTTCCAGTTTCTGGGGAGAAAAGTGGCTTGGTCCGATTATCGGCTAGTGTATCAAGTCTGCGGATACAGTCTTCGATTAGAGGAATGGTGCCAAAGAAATCCAGTCAAGATAGAGTCCTTCAAACCCAACGCACTATATTTATTCTCAATGAACGATCTAGTGCATAGTTATAATAACATTACCGTCCGACCCGTCCTAGCTTCGCTTCGGTATGTATTTCACTTTAATTTTTTCTATATCATCATCATCATAATATTCAGTTTTGTTTGCAACACGCGTGTGGTGTCAGGGTGCGAACAAATTCAGAATGTCATACTGTTATTATCTCAGGATGCTATTATTGCGCTTATTTGACTGAAACGATTTTTCTGATGAAATTGAAATATTTTCCACGATAAAGAGAATCCTATGGCACTCCCCAGTTTTTCAACTCATCACCATATCTTTATGCTGAAGAGCCATGAAAGAAATATTTTTTTTGTAAGAGACAAGCAAATACACAACGGAACTACAAGTCAAGATAAGAACGGATAAGATTAACACTCCTTTTAGAAAATCATCTAATAGAGTGGAGGAAATACCTGAGATGGAAGCTCAATACAACGTACTATGACGGAGCTTCAAGTAATTGAAGTGCTCTGGTTACTTGTAATCATTATTCGTATTATCCCGACATCTCGCCGTTGCCTTTGTTGTTTTTAAGCATTCTCAGGACCTAATTTTAATGCAAATTTATTCGGATTATAGGACTTCTTGATTATTCTGAAACGAAATCAGGTGGCAATTTCCGGACATTGTTACGGACTTTATTGAAAAATGTTCTAATTTGAAACGGTCATAAATTAAGCAGGTCAGCTTTTATCATTAGATAGTTGCTATTATTTTGACTGTTATTATTTTGACTAACATTTATGACTAATGATAAATAATATGCCCGATCAAAATTTTGTTTTTCTTTCTCAAATGCCGCATTTATTTTATTCTTTTTCCACGAAATTTCCACCAATTTCCTACATCGGTGTTCTCTTATGCTACGGTAAAGGGTCCTTTGAGATGATCAGTCGATTCACTCAACTGGCAATGCATGGTGGGCCAGGAGTCACAAGTATCATCAGATACCTTGTTTGCTCGTTTGCATACCTATTATATAATAACACAATTAACATTCGTGCCAGTTCGGAGCTCTGAAACAACTATTTAGACATTACTTCCGCTTTTGTGCCAGACGAATGCAAATGTAGACAATATACGTGAAATTGCTCAGCGACGCCACAAACGTGCGTCAGCTAACGTGAATATTCGGAAATATTTCAAAAGCTTACCTTATCTCAACGTTTATAACTGAAAGTACAAACGAACGTATAGTGATAACCTAGTAGATGTGGCTAGATAGATTAGTAATAGCCACATTTCATAACTGTTCTACTGAAGGTGGAGATCATCATATTGAGAGGATGTTCAATATGGCTCTGGCCATTGTTCACCAACATGGCCAATTGCGGATTGACAGTCGTAATGGATTTTTAAAACATGGTGTTTTTCCATTTGGTGAGCAGGTTTTATGTCGCGATATATATATTTATATACTTATACTAGTTGACCCAGTCACGCGTTGCTATAACTAAGGTTTACATACTCAATTTTTCCAATTAATTACCTTACACTGCCATCTGTTAGAATCTTATGGAACTAATTAATTTATAAAGAAATAATTTGCAATAAAATAATATTGTAACTATAAATTGAGATGTATGCTTTCCTATCTTTTAAGTTGGATCAAACTGCACACGGTGTGTAAAATCTGATCAAAATCTGTTAAGTAGTTCAGGAGTTTAAAAGACGATTAAAGACAATTAAAAAAGTCGTTAGGTCATGACTTTGATGAATACAACAATGTAAAAAAACATTTGACCACTAGCTGCCACGAGTGACTCTTGGTCAGTCAACAACATACTGATCGGAAGAGACATCCACAACTAATTGACAGTAGATCAGTTGTTCTCAAAATGAGCGCGAACAACTAAAGCGGCGTATGAGAAATATAAAACTTTAAGTTTGTCATATTTTATTGCGTTTGATAATAAACGACAGAAACAATAATTGCCGCAAGTTTTTAAATGAGTTGATAAACCAGCAGACGAGCGACGTGATTAGGACTTTATTACTTACAACTTTATGCACCATACAGTTGTATAGAGACAAAGGCGGACTTTATGCTAAAAGCATTCTCTCTTAATCAACCTTCAAACATTATAAATAATGACTATAAATAGTCACCGCCCAAAGACACCAACGTCAAAAATGGCATCACCGATAGAAAAAAAATCAAACAAAGGGATGCACTTTTAATAGAATTTTTCCCACAATTTAAGATTTTTCTAAGGTTTTAATCAAAACCATGTCAGTTTTTCTGACTTTAGTATCTCGTTCTATAACCGCTCATACTAATGCTATGCTTAATTATAAAGCTATCCTTTATATCGTTTTAATAAATGAAAAACAAAAACCAAAATTGAACAAAGTACAAAATAATGTCTTAATTTTTTTTTCAAAATTGGTAGAGCTAGTGACAGTTTGAGAACCTATGGTATAAACCATAAAGCTTCATTGATATACATCCCCGGAATGAATCTACAAATGTAGACCTCAATTGCATATCAAATCCCTTTTACAAGATCCCTCTTAAAAGGGATTTCATTTATTTGACCCTTCAATCTAGCAATCCACTTATGAAGTAATAAAACACGAACCTTCCCCGAGTACCCTTTCAGGTTTTATACACGAGGGTATCAAACGACAGCCTATTGTTGGGGCAACGTTGACCACTGCTACTGGCCGTTCGTCAGATGCTTTTAGTTATATACGTCATGTAAACACTACAGGTTACTAAAGAAACGGGTGTGTAGTATGAGCGAAGGTATAGCCTAAAAGTGGCTTGAACTAAGCGAGTAGACACCGTTAATGCGACTTTCAAGTCAAATGACCTTTCAAATTAAAATACTTATATGATTATTGTAAATTAAATAAATTATGTGATGGCATTTATCTGGCTACGGGGCTATCTGATGGGTCGGGACCGTGAATGAAAACAATTATGTAAACTGTTGTTAGTCTTATTTTGAACTTTGCAACAAAAAACAATTGCAAAAAGGATCAATAGATTTAATAATTGCGTATACGCCATGGCACTTTAGTAAAAAATACTTTTAAAACAAGGCATTGAAAATACCGTCATTTTTTTTTATAGATTTAACTGGCAAACGAGCAGACAGGCCTGATGGTGGAAATTAGCCATCGGTATCAAGTTACAAAGTTTTCCAGAACATTCCCCATTGTACAGTCGGTAGGCACAGGGAACTGACATCCCTCCGCAGACCAAGCGATTTTAAGCCGTCTGTGAGTTACCTATTGAATAAAACGCTATAATATATTGTTATCAAAATTTGTTACTGATCTAATAATCAGCCAATCTTCCAAAATTAATAACAGTTAGCGTAGTCCTCAATTAGACTTACGCAGTTTATAGGATCCGTCTGTCTTCCACGACTTTGCTCAATATCGCACGCTGACAAAATCGTCAATAACATCTTAGAAAAAAACCTTTTTTTTTAATTAGTTACCCACGTGTAAAGTATAAATGATTTTTGTTGGTTTATATGATTTTTTTACGTTCTTTACGAATAGTCGTAGCAAGGTGCGTACCTTAGTCAAACGCAATTAGATATTAACTTAGCAAAAGAAATAGCAACGAAATACAATCAAATTTTATTTTTATTCAAATCAATGAATGTATCGTCAGCTTCGTTTAACTCTATTGACGATAATCTTCATTCGTCCGTGACAACTGGAAACTGCAGTCGGTTTCAAAATTCGAATAAAAGCATGGTTTTCTTTATTAAAACGCAACCAACTCTCAGAAAACAACGTGAAAAATAAAATATTTTGCAAGTTAAAACAAAACGAAAAAGAATATAAGCTGGTTTTTATAAACAAAATGGGAAAATTTCCAACTTTCAGACCACCAAGATTGTAGCTAGGATTTAGTTTTTTGGGAGAGGAAATTCTGCTCTTTAACCCAAATTTTCAAGAATTACAGTCGGTTGTTTAAGGCGGTTGAGGTTTGAATACCCATTTGTAATGATTTTTGGAAAATTAATGTATATTTTAATGTTTAAATTATTAATGATTTTTATTGACAATTTTAATGTATTTGATTTAATTTATTAGTTTGAATTTACATTAAGAGTGTCTCTATTGTATTAAATGACTCGTTGGCAAGATGGCACTGTTGTGGTCGGTAAGTGAGTTGTCGAAAGGAGTTCAGGTGGGAAGTAAACACTTGAGCAGAGTCAATTCTCTTGGAGGAGTCGATCTGAACCGTTGTCCGAGGTCTTGCTGCTGTATTTCTGTTAAGTTATTTAAGTATCAGTATTACTAGTTAGTGTTGACGAATATATGAGTGTGAAATAAAGGGAAGTATCTTTGAGTATTTGTTTTTCTCTACACATTACTTTATACCCACGGATACATAGAACATCATTTCTTGCTAGTTAATTACCTAGATATAAAATATTGTTTCTTCACGCCATCCATTCTTCTTAGATAGATGTAATAATGGTGAACAATTCAAATTGCTTTCAGGGTGTTTCAGAGCACGTCAGTGAGCCTCCACCAAGACAAAGCTTTGTTGTGCGCACTTGATTAGTTTCGGTGCGGACAGTGCCGGCTATAATGTTACTACCCTATCTGAATCTGTTTGTGAAGTTTGCAAGATTTCCTTAGAGCTTAGAGCATCCCTTCATAGTCTCTTTGTGAATATTGTAGTTAATATTCAGAATGTTGGCTAGATATCACGTTATTTAATTTAATTATACTTGTCTAGTCTTGCCTCGCTCCGGGATAACCCTTAAGAAACATATTTAGGACTTGATCTATTTAGGACTCGACAAGGTATGTCCTAATTTAGTATTTGGGGTTAATTAAATCATGTCCAAGATGTTAGGGAGTTAATGCTTATGGAATGAACAATACTATTTTAGCTGGACTTTTATATACCCTGCGAGATCGCTGTCGTGTTTCAGAGACCATATTAGGCCGTCGATTTCGACTGTTAAGAATTATCGCCGAAAAAACTTTCTACTCATCACCGGAATAGTGTGGTTAATAAGTAATAAGTTGTCTATTTGGTACGATGAAGTTAATTTTTCAGATACATCATAGTAGTACTATTACAGTAGTCATTTTTATGTAACTAATTGACAAACGAGACCCTGAACCACATCTCACAGGTAAGTGTTCATCTTGGACCTTTTATATCAGCAACACGAAAGGCTTACTGTTGCATTGCATTGTCGCAAGAAATAAGAGAGAAGAAAAGAGTTGGGCTTCAAACTCCTAGCCAACGACGATTCGATGCACATAATAAATGCGCCATTGTTATAATGAAGGCATATTTGGAAATAATGCTCAAATCTAATCATATTATTTAGTAAATAGAGTAATAACTAAAACAGAAGTAGTAAACAGCATTAGACGTATTTTTTTGTTTTCTTAATTTAAACAACAGCGTCATAAATTTATCTTGTTATTTCAGTCATAAATTTATCTTGCACAAATATTGTTGAAGATCATAATAAGGGTTATGAAATAACGAAATAGCCGCGGCGAACATTAAACTTACCAAAACTCCACTGACATTAACGATATAAAACGGCATATTTTACTTTAAAGCAGTGTTTCCCAAAGTAGTCGATAACCCTTTTTTGGGCTGAGTGTCAGAAAATTAGAGGTCAACTAAACATTTTGCTTAACAATTTGATCACATTAGAAAATGTATGTTTTTTCTGTATTTAAAACAAAATTCTTAAGAGTAATAAATAATGCTATACACTCATAGTCCCACGCTAGGATTCCCTGTGTAGTAGGTGTCATTGACCATATACAAAGATTCAAATTCGTCATTCAAATTTTTGCCTCGCAGGACTCTTCGAACAGCGGTCCAGGTCATCAAAATAACTTCGAATGAATCGAATGAAGATTCTTTACATGAAAATTAACCTCCAATTGCTGCCTATTATTTTCTCTAATCATATGACCTCCCAAAAACAATACAAACACATGATAGTTTAGTACTGTATATTTCAACAAAAACTAATAACCCACTGTTATATTTTACCATTTTATGTAAGTCAGTTTAATAGTATTTTAAGCATGATAACTCAAGGCAGGCTATAGAAAATTGTTTTCTTTCAAAAGGGGCGTTCGGTAAAATAAGTTTGACAATCAGTTTGCTTCCCTTCAAAGTTATGAGCTATTTAATACTGCCGTGTTACCGAAAAAGGGCACAACTAACATTTTTTGTGAAATTGAGTTATATATGTATTCGGAATCAGGAAAAAAAGGCCTATCTGCCTGATTTTTTGTAGATTTTTAGCTATAAAATTAAAAGAGATAGCA
>DWJN01005556.1:0-11383 GCA_018248895.1 Carystus phorcus
ATCTAGATAATATAGTGCCTTACTCATACAGTACAATACATGTGCATATATGTATATATTGACAAAATAATAACGAAATCAATATGTTCCTATAAGAGGCAAAATGTATCCTTCTAATTTTTTTGCTGGTTTTACCTATACGCGGTAGGAATTAGGCTGCAAAATCGAAGGACGATGTGCTGTTCACAGAAGTCAAGAAAAGTAAGGTTTCAAAGTAAATTGTAAGCTCACAAAATCATATTGTCTGTACATCACGTTTCAAACGATGTAATTTTCCGGATAGCTTTAGGCTAGCAGTGACAGATGTTGCTCTCGGCGCTCACAGGTCTCGTATTACTCAAAGCAGTTACCCTTTAGACACACTACATGACGTGGCATGACGTCATATTTTTGCGCGTCAACGCACCATCTATTCTGGTCCGCGCGACAACACCTCCGCGCATTCGACCGCCATTTTACGAAATCGTCGACGATACTCAAAGGTCAAATTTACAATCGTAATTTTAGCATCTTCTAAACGGTACGTCACATGACATCACTGTAACACTTGTGTTTGTTTATAAAATGATTTGTGCTCGCAGACGATTCTACGAAGTAGATAATTGTAGGGGTTTATTTATTACAACATTCGCTCTTCCTACATGTTACGTGTGCAACTGCATTGAATGTCCTCATTAGAAAATCCCTGAAGACAATCGTTGGTATTTTAAACGAACGAATAAATAAGGGATATTAGACCCAGAGTAATTCTATACAATTTACCAGTAACAGTGTTTACTTCCCTTCATTAATTCTAAATAAATTTCCATTTTCCATATTGAAAGGTGGATTTCGAAAGAGAACATAAATATACCCCAAAATAACATACATATATGTATGTACATCATTCTGTTTACAGCGGATCATATAATTTAAAACTTTTAAGTTCCATCAATTCCAACGCCCGTCATAAGTTTAATGACATTGATACGACGGTTTTTTCCTGTAATTTGCCGCAGCATCCATTTATACTCATTTACTTAATCGATAACCATTCTCAAAAAGATTCGTACACGATGCTTTTTTTTTCTGAAGTGTAAAAGCCCTGACGGTAAATATTTGGATAGCTGTAATTTTACTAAACAAAGTAATATGTACCTGCTACAAATTAATGATTTTAACTTTAGCTCCAAAAATTCTATATTAGCCTAAACGCATTGAGTCATTATTGTTCCATCAACACGCGATTATTTATTTTTAGTGTAAGTAGGTATAGCACAGAAGCATTTTGCAAACGAAGTTCTGAATCGTTTTCATATACTCACATTATTTTTGAACAATAAATATGACAGTATAACATCATAGGATAGACGAAAGAAAGAAATCATCCTCACTTTGTATGATCTGAAAATCTTCTACAACTTTATCGTCATGATAAACATAGTATATGTAAATAATTATATTCATGCCGAAATACAGCTTTTTATTACCTACTAACAGTCATTGAGTTAAGTCGCGGACTGACAGACCGACATGGTGAAAATATATAGGGAAGGAAGAAAGAGAAAGAAAATATCCTTCTCGAATTCGTAACCCTAAAAACGTTAATTCTTCGCTTTGCAGACTCGACACAGTACAAACGCTACGCTAATCTACAGGAAATCCGGATTTCGATCGGTAATAAGTATAATATGAAGATATAAAAAGTTATTGATTTATTTTATTTTTATATTTAATTATAATTTGACCGAAGAATTAAAGCGATTGAGTAACAGACAAAATCAATGGGATTTGGATACTTCTTCCGAAGCTCATTGGATTCTGTATTATACCTACGCTATCTGGCTAACGAGAATTATTTAAATAAAACAGGTGAAATGTTTTTACCAAGTTTCGGTTGCAGTGCTTAGCAGCCAGTTAAGTGGGTCAGAGTTAGTTAAGCTGGTTTACTCCCGGTGACGCAAGAGTTATTTCATTGCTGTTATTGTAGTTCTTGAGCGAATGAGAGCACTTACTATCGACTTTATTACCTACCTACTTTTTGTCCAGAATTGTAAATGAGTCCTTTAAATTCCTCCTACTAATATTATGAATACGAAAGTTTGTGAGGATGTTTGTTACTCTTTCACGAAAAAGCTACTGGACGGATTTGGAGGAAACTTTACAGTAATATGGGATAACATAAAAGGTACTTTTTACCGCGAGAAAACTTCTCATTCCCACGGAGAACCGACTTCCAGGCGAACGGAGTCCCGCGCGCCCTCTATGTTCTTATGTTGACAAAATTGTTACGTTATGATAAAGGGTTTCCACGCGGACGAAGTCGCGGGCGGCTACTAGTCATATACATTTCTTTTAAGTCCATCTATTGGTAACCTTCCTAAAATCTTCCTTCCTTCTTCCGTCTAAACTAAGTACAATAGATATAGTACAGTCAGGTTTAGACTTTAGACATGTTGACATTGCAGGCGTTATGTAAAGATATCGTGCTCCCAAACAAACTACTGATATTTGTCTTCAAAACATGACAAACTGGATTCTTGTCAGAAATCCCACATGCTCTGTGTTAGTAAATATAGCGCACAGTCTCCAAGACTTACTAACTATTTAATATTTACGTAACTATTTGGAGTAGGGTAAGAGAGTACATCTCTAACTCAAAGCTCAAATACTGAACTGACAGTGGCTATAATTCTGTTTTGTTATTCGTAGGATATAATACTACAATTCGACGTTGGATTGTCGATTTTCTTTTTGATTTTTCTTTTAGATTGATTGATTGTCTTTTTGATACTTTCCTATTCGTGAAAAGTATAGCAGGCAATTTTATTTCTTTTATAGTTTGTTATATGAAAACTTTTCTTTCTATATCTTTTAGTTCCGGCGATTGTCACTTAAGCAGATTAACACATTTTTATTACAATTAACATATTTTTAAAACAGATTTTAAAACGACAACCTATTTAGATTCTCTTCAGTTTTATTGATACTTTTCAACTCGTTCGGAAAACTTTAGTTTTTCCTACAAAGCGTGAAAATGACTGTTTTTATCTGACGGCGTTCTAGTTAGTATACAACACATAAGGAAACAGGCAAAGTTTGTTAGACTCAAGCCAGGATATCAAAGTTCTGTAACGCTTTTATCACGTAAGCGTATAAGTCGTAGCAATTATGATGCATATCTAAAACCTAAATAGATGAAAATTATTTTTAGCTAATTATTATGTTCCGATTCTCAGTATCAGTAATCTAAGTCTAAGTCATGTTTTTTATTAAGGTTAATAAGAAGTTATATATTGTTTGTCTTGTTTTGACCTTGAAATTTTAATATTAAAATTTTTGTTAAGGTATCAAGTGTTCATTGCAAAAAATTACTTTAGTATTTTTACAATCCAGGAATACAATTTAAGGTGGTATTTAGTAAATTAATCAGTTTCCTCCCTTCGTAGCCCGCGACTACAATAACTACTGTATTCGTAGAGTCAAATCGTAGAGTCTGTCAATTCTGGGGCGAATTAAGTGTTGCAGCTGGTATGCGTACTATCCTATTCTTTTATTATCTGTAAGGACATGTTTCTATCATTATATTGCTTCATATGTCAAAAGGTCACATATGTATATGCCATTGCATATAGATTAAGCTAGCGGATTATTGCCTACTAACTTAATAACAATCACATTTTGTTCAAAAGCTAGATTTTTTTGAAATTCGTACGTATTTCTTAAATTTATCGTTGTCTTCTTCAATTCGTTATGTTAATATATAATATAATATCGTTGTGTTCTTCAATTTACTGTTGTAGTCATCAGTTTATCGTTGGATATCTGACAGTATCGTTAGCATGTTAGTCTATTCTTTCAAATACAGGTGTCATCATATTAATACAACAATCTGAGTAATCATAAGTTATATTATACTTGTGTCGACATCTACATATGAACGCGTATATTAAAGTAGAGGGAGTAAACGTTTCGCAAAAATTCTTTTAACAATGTTTGGAGTTGTCACGGTAGCAAATCGTTTCATCTTGTACTCATAGATGTCGCTCTTAGGTCATAGTTTATAAACAGCGGTTGTAATGGAAAAGGAACAAATTATGTTTTTCATCTTTAATATTACAATTATTGTCTGTCAAGAAAGTTAGACATTTAAAAAAGGTTTCTTATTTATTTGTAGAAATTAAGGTAATGTCTTAAAATGGTATAGATGTCGTTGGCAATCAAACATCAATCAGCATTAGTAGAGAAGGAATTAATCACAATATACTTATTCTTTTGGAATCTTTATGCTGACGAATATTTCTTTAGTATTATTTTTAATAATTATACAAGCGCTCCGTTAATTTTCTTTTGGTAGCCAATATTGCTTTGGTAACGTATGCCTTATCTTTTACAATGGAAAATCATACTCTTATAAAATTTTCCTAAAATCTAAATTTTCTCCTCTCTTCCTAGAGAGTTTTATGATTAGTAATTCGCTTAGCTAAGTTGGTATACATAATTGTTGTATCTATAGATTCATTTTTTATTCTTGTAAGGATTATATCGATACAGAAATTATTTAATTGACCATGAGAACTTATATATTAGCAAACCTATTTAAAATCACTAATTCATCAGCTTAAGTTATGAAATGTAAAAATAAACAATTTCTATATACTCGACAAATCAGCTTAATCAAGTTGCACCAGATTTAAGTTTACGTCGGAAATATAAAGGTCGTATAAACTCAAGTTACTTATTATACATATAATTATTATTTACGATAATTAGATTTGAATGCCTTCCTTAACTATGCTCAGCATAAAAAGGTAACTACAAAATTCTAGAATCACTCGTAAGTATTATTCGTCGCGGTTCGCATAACAAACGACGAAGCAATGTACGTTCTTGCAGAGGCATGTTTACGACGAAGGGATACTTGTCGTACTTCGGGTCGTTCGGAGGTGGAAAGGGATGGGAGAATTAAATCGAATAATTTCTGCGCACACTCTCAGAAAAGTATCACAAAGCCCAGAGGCTCACAACTCTGGGTATGCCTTTGCTTGGGGCTTTCAAAACGTTGGCTTAAATTATTTAGTTTCACCAATAATCATCATTGCATATGGTGCACTGAGGGTGGATCATTTTTAATAATAATTTAAATAATTATATAAATAACTTAGCAACGGATATAAAAATAATCCATAAACCCTGTCAAAAAAGGGATAAAGGTAATGTATGTAGACTTTATAGAGTAAAAAACAATGTATTGAAACTTTAGCTGAGCAAATTACTCATTGCAGTGGTAATTTTTGTACTGATCTATAAGATGCAACTATTTCTTACTCAAACGAATGTAAATTAAGTTAAAAATAATATCCAACATCCACGTTGTTCTTCACACACTTATTTTACTCCGACCTGAAAAACACGCCAGAGTATGAAAATCTTTATTTCTCGTGCATCTTAGCGCTCTCGGAGAGATTCTCTACAATTAGGCCAGTGCGAGGTCAAGGTTCCATCAAAGACTTAACAAGTGCTACCTACCACAGCCGTAATCAAATTTGTCCCTTTCAGCCTGTGGGCAATTCGGTCAGACTTTCTGTTAAATATACGTCGAATATAGCTTCTGAACAAGTTGTAAATGAAAACAAGATATCGTATCGTAAGCAAGTTTCGTATCAAGCTTTGATTATTTGTTGATATTAATGTAACTAACATTATCTTATTACTCATCTGTTCATAAAGCCATTGTATTTAATTAATATCATAAGGGTAAGTGTGGAAATGATAAATTGCCATTTTGTAAAGTCATCATCTCATATGGGATTAAAATGGCAGGACTTAAAATTTGTACCGACGGCCATTGTCATGAAAATCAAACGTGTATGCGAAATTTTAGCACAATTAAACACCGGCAAGTGGATCAAATTTAACTTATAAGATTTGATTACAGACACCGGACAAGTGGAGCTAAATAAAAGCCTGTAAAAGAAACGACGTAATTTCTTTTCCAGTGGTTGAAACCTTTTCTTCTTCGGTTTATTTTTTGTAGATCGATACCTCTGGCGTCACTAATGTTCTTCGGTTTTGGGTCCGATAATTTTTTTTTAGATAATTTTATAATTTTTTTAGTATATTATTGCAGTTTTCATAAATTTGATTCCAATTTATTAATCGATTGCGTGCTAAATATTTGTATATACCCTATCACCTGTATTTGAATCGAGTAAGTCACAAACAAATACATTTTAGCCATAAATAATTTTAGCCATAACATTATATCATACAGTCATAACGTATAAATATAAAAACCAATGGCATAAATTACTATAACAATTAGTATTTTCAAATTACAATGAAAACATGAACAATCTTTAATCAAGAATGTTGTCCGAAGGCTTTTTTTGCATAGTCGTGAAATAAATTTATTGTCAGATAAAATCTAATGCCTGTCGCGACTGGAAATAGTTGGTTCTAAAAATATATCCCTCACACTTCGTCACTTTTTAGTACACCCATCTCTAAGTTCTGCAAACATTACATTGGAATTGATTATTTTCATAGAAATAGCTTTTTTATAGTATCTTATTGGGTCAAGCTGACGTATGTAATTTTTTTTTCAGATGTTTCTCAGCAATTGCATTAATTAACTAGAATATAATAACTGAATTTTACACAAACTTGTCAGCAAAGTCTGAATTTGTGTGGGTGAAAATTTGACAGGCTCTTGTACAGGGATGCGCGCGCAACTTTCCGCCATTTTGAATTTCTCTCCCCTGGCACTGTGAGAAGCTCTCAGGGCGCAGACAACAGCTGTGAGCGCGGAACAGAACAGCCCAGCCTAAGGCTGTATCAAGCAAAATAAAATTGAGTAGTCAAACTAGTCACATACATTTAAAGAGGAAATCTACGAGTAACTAAAAGAAATAGTAATTTACCAGTGCGAAGGGTGAAGCGAAGTGAGTTACGAAATAATATTGATTTTGTTTACCCAAAATCAAAGACATAGCAGCTTTGTGTTCCATACTGTGTTCGTTTAGCTATTTTGAAAGGATTTACAAAGTGTTTGGGGTAAAGTGTGTGGGAAGTACGGAGTAAGTAGAAGAAATCGATAAACGCGTAAAACAGGCACTCGCTCCCGTTGCGTGATGCGAATGTAAAAAAGAGAAGGCAATAGTTGTCTCGCTACGGTTACATCGCTGAAAGTCATTCTACCTATAAAATATACAAATATTGACTCTGCCACTTCGATTTTCCTCATAAATTAAGGTCAGTAGCTTAGAAGAGTATTTTAATATAGTTTTATTTAAAATACATTCATAAACATGTCTGTGGTAAGACTTACAGTGGTCTTTCAACGAAGCAGCTGATACAATATGCTTCATTGTTGTATGAAAGTACCAATACTATTGATTTATTACGAATATACTTTTCATCATATTTTAATAACTTTATAAAAACGAATTGTATTACCTTTATGAATGCCTTCAACTTCAAATACAAATTTTCATCCATAAGGTAAAGAATAAATTTAAGCGTTTTCCATATTATTATTAATATTATTTTTCATCATCAAACTACTCATATAAAAGTTATATTTAGATTAAAGTTCGTATTACATTTGATATATAGATTTAATCTTACAAATAAACAACGTATGTGTCGGTATTATTTATTCAGATAAATAAAATTGGCTTCAATCGCAGATATAATTTTATTGAAATAGGTCACATAATAAATGCTGGAAATTATTTACTGCGTAAAATAACTGTAAGTTTTTGGCCCCCTATGCGTTTAACACTGCCGTATCATGTAGGATATGACGACACAGTGGTATTATCTGCACAGTACTGTTTTACTCAATCAATTGGAAAAAATCGCTATCCTGTCAAATAGATATATACCCTATGGCACAGATGATAAAGTAAATTTTTATTTGAATGGGCGGAAAGATAAGTTGCTCAACATTCGTTAAGCCTCGGTATGTTTAATGTAAGCTCATTTGAATGTTATCGCAATGAGGAATAAAGCCGATTTTCCTATAATACCGTGTGTACTGAAAATGTTTTATGCATTTGTGCTATTACAAAGGGACTCCCCTTTGACAGAGAAGCACGTTGTATTTAGTCCATATTTAAATGAAGTTTTTACTTGAAGCACAAAGTACGATGTGTGAAGGAGAGAATAATGGACTGTATGTGGAGGTTACAGCAATTGTTTTTTTATAAAGAAATTTCATCATATTGCTCAATATATTGTATTATTGAAATATTTGTGTTATTGTTTCTTAAAGTATAAGCCTTTTGTAAAAGTGTTTTCTTTTAGATGGCTGGCGGTGGTGACCCTAAATGGCAAAAGGATGCTGCGGACCAGAACTTCGACTATATGTTCAAACTTCTCATCATAGGAAATAGTTCTGTTGGGAAAACTAGGTAATTTTTAATATTAGTGTCTACTGATACCTCCGAACACTAAAAAATCCTTAGCAATCAGTTTTTCAAATAATTGGTTTTGAATACAGATATTCTTATGTGTATTCTTGAGTTAAATTATCGATTCTTTAGGCCAGTAATAGAACGCTTTACAGTTTTAAAATTTTCAAATAATTCTTTTTGAATACACTTTATGTTGTTATGTGTATTCTTGAGTTAACTTATCGATTCTTTAGGCCATTAATAGAAAACTTAGCTGTAATAAAAATGAAATTTATGTTTTTTCAGCTTCCTATTTCGCTACGCCGATGACTCTTTCACTTCAGCTTTCGTGTCCACCGTCGGTATTGACTTCAAGGTCAAAACAGTCTTCCGTCATGACAAGCGCGTCAAACTTCAGATATGGGTATGTTATCGATTTCATAGCTCGAATGGTGCCATTTGTTCTGTCCTAATAGAATGTATAATCTATTTATACGTCTAGGTTTTGTATTTTTTTTTATTCGTGTTGTATTTGTTCTTGACGTTTTATCATCAAAGCTTAGCATATTATCAGCTTAAATTTTTATCATCTACTTAGAAACCAACTATCAGATTTACAAATTTATTCATAACATCATATTGAACTCTTATATTATTGAATTAATAAAAATGGACAATAATATTTTTGTTCATGAGCGTAATGTCTTTAAGCTAACAAAAACAAATGTTTAAACTTATAGCAGGTACTTGGTGTTATTCGTACGTTATTTATCAATACGTTATGTATTTAGTGTAATTAAAAGCGGCATTATATTGATAGGACACGGCGGGCCAAGAGCGCTATCGTACTATCACGACGGCTTACTATCGAGGGGCCATGGGCTTCATCCTAATGTATGATATCACTAACGAGGAGAGCTTCAATAGTGTGCAGGATTGGTAAGTTATTACTGTTTCCTACTCAACTGTAGTAATCTAGTTCACCTTTTTATATACCTTCTATTTCATCTATACTGTTACTAGTTATACTAATCTTTATTGAAACAATTGAAACGGGACCGTATTGTATGTTATGAGTTATTTGAGAGATTTAAGTTTTTTATTGTTTATCTGGGCGTGAAAACCATTGAGAGTACAATACATTAATAAAATTCAGCTAATTTATGACTTATAATTGGAACAACCGTCTATACTCGTAATATAGAACTTAGTATGGAGAAAGATAATAATACAATATTGATATAACATGTCATATCAAGCACCGCTGTTTGATTAATGATAACATTAAGTACCTAATTGATCGAGCTTTATTCAGAATTGTATTTGGAAAATAAGTCAATTTGTGAATTGTATTTTAGTCAAATATAAAAACTAATGTAGTATGTAAAAGTTTTAAACGAGGCGTAATTCTTTAATGTGGGGAAGATACAATAGAAATCAATTAATTAGCAAGCATCACATAATAAACGATAGTAAAATTGACCATCGATGTACCAGTACATGGTTGAATGCATTCGTGTTTTAAAAAAATGTAAATTTAGTCAAAGTCACACCAGTCTAAATGATATTCTTGTGCATAAATATTTATGTAGCTACTCGTAATAGCCATGAACTAATTTGAGTTAAATAATGGTATTCATATATTCATAGCTAATTATTGGTATGCATATATGGAATATGTAGATATTTTTGACATTTATTTTAAGTTCTTAAATGAAATCACTTCTAGAATTTAATTCTGGACTTTTACCGTTTGGCATTTTAAATCTTCTGTGTTCTGTGACTTTCTTCATCCTGAGATTTTCCCGGAGCGTTATGACATGAGGTTCTTCAAAAATGGTCTAAAAGTGGTCCTTCAGGCCCGGTTTTAGGTTGGCGACTCCTCTCTGGTTTTGGCTTTGATGTGACCACTTACAATCAGGTGGCTTGTCAGCTTTTTCATAGCCCTTCAGATTATAAAAATAAATATTTCAGGACAAATATTTTAGCATTAAATCTCCTTGGTTTAAGACACATCATAGAGTGCAAATAGGAAAAAATAAATACCGGTTTTATAATTAACCGATTGGGAACTTTTGATGTCCTGGGTTCGATTGTTCTTCTCTTTGTGTGTTTCCCATAGCACCCAAGGAATTCTAGTGTAGGGCTGTACGAGTGTGTACCAATCTGTCATGCTATTGTCAAACCTAAGCGTAAAGGATTTGAATTAGGGTGCAACTGGTCACACCTTTAAAATAATATTGTTAACGCATTGCAGGGTAACACAGATCAAGACGTATTCATGGGATAACGCTCAAGTCATTCTGGTTGGTAATAAGTGCGATATGGAGGAAGAGCGGGTAGTAAGCCAGGAACGAGGCAAACAACTGGCTGACCAACTCGGGGTGGAGTTCTATGAGACCAGTGCTAAGGAAAATATTTATGTCAAGGTAAAGAATTTTACAACAAGGATGTAGGTAACTAAAAGTGTTAGTAAAATATAAATAATGTTAAATTTCAGAAGATTTCGTAAATATTGCTTTATTTATTAAACTCACTGGTAATTATGGTATACAATAGATAAATAAGCTTTTTATGACCCATTCAATGTCAATTAGCCCTTTAGTCAAACTACTCGCTTAAATAGTTTCTTTTATTTCTTCCTTTTATTACTTACAAATTTGTTATTATGTCATCGACATCGACAGATTCGTTTAGGCTAAAATAATTTTGTGAACACATTGAAGAATGAAGACTCATCTGTTTTGAGGAAGTTATTCATTAAACAATTTTTTTTTTCATTCAATTGTATCAATTAATTGTTCAATATGTCATCAGGGTATCATAATTATACAAATTGTATTTATCAACATGTTCAGTAATATTATAAATGATGTTTCATATGCTCTTTTTGTTACAGACGGTCTTTGAACGGCTGGTTGATATTATCTGCGACAAGATGTCGGAGAGTCTTGACTCGGAACCGGCGATGCTGGCCGGTGGGGCTCGTGGACAACGTCTCACAG
>DWJN01005557.1:0-11381 GCA_018248895.1 Carystus phorcus
CTGGACTATGATGGAATATGCTCCAATCCTCCTCGGGGACGAGTACCCGTACCCTGCAATGGGTCATTAATGGATTAAAGGTATAAAATGAGTCGAGTATTATACAACGCAACGTCGTTTGATTTCTGTTGTTGGTTTGTCTGTCCACACTCCACAAGGCAGACACAAGTTTGTGTCGTTCAAGACAACCTACGACATGGACCAACCTGGAGATAATTATTGCATGTCCAGGGGCACAGCAGTCTGCTGTGTGCGGAGGAGTGCGTGCGGCTGGTGTCGTCGTGCGTGGAGTGGTCCCGCGGGCCGCGCGGGCTGAGCGCCGCCGCGCTCTGCGCTCGCCTCGCGCCGCGCCGCCCCGACGCGCCCTGCGTGTCGCTCGCCGACTACATGGCGCCCAGTCAGTGCTTGCGATATATACACTATACAAGATATTAATGTAACTAGGGTGAAGTCTAGAGCGTGGATCCCCGTTTTGAACACTTTGACATTGTTCACTTTGTCTTGGATGCCCTACAATCGTTGCTTACTTCAAAGTTTAAAAGGGTGTACGTATTAATACATATATAAACATGTGCGTTAGGTTGCATTCATTTGTTACATATTTCAAACTTAATTTCACAAAATTGTGTATATCTGTTAGAAAAACTAAGGAATCAAAAAGTAACTAAAACGAAGCTGGATCTAGTACGGTCGGTTATATCAGGTCGGTTGTATCAATTTAATTTTTATCTAGACCACATGACAAGCACCAGTTTTCGGGTATAAGAAACATCCAAATCGGTCCACACAATAAAGAGCTATGAAGTAACCCACGTAACATACAGCGAATTGAGAACCTCCATCTCTTGAGGTCGGTAAAAATGAAGTATAAGTTTGGTGTTGGTGCAGGTCCCGAGCCGGCGTTGCTGTCGGCGCAGGAGGCGGTGACGTCACCGTGCGCGGGCTCGCCCTGCAACGGCACGCAGCTGTGCGTCGTCAACAGGAGCTGTGTGCGCGGCGGCGGCTGCGCGCGGTACTCCTGCCTCGACGGCTGTCCCTTAGGTAACACACGATCACGTCACCACTGACCTGAACGCTGTCAAAGGCCGCGTTCTCCTAAGGGTCCACAATGATCACGCTCACGACCGCAGTTTTTCCCGTTCCACTAGCTTGTGAGCGTTGCTATCATAAACTATAGTGGAACGTACACGTACACCCATCTTTTAAGATGGGTCGCGGTGAGCGTTAGTCATAACGTCATGAGTGGCGTTTTCGTCTCGACCACAACGACCGCGGTCGTCATGTGGAACGCTGCAATGAGCGATTTGATCGTTGTGAATGCTTACTGGAACGCTGTCAAAGTTATCTACAACGCTTCCATATGTAGGTAAAAGTTCCGAACATCAACAGTCGCAGCTCGGTCGCTCCCCAGGCACAACACATTGCCTGGCTTGAGATCTCCCTTTGCTAAAAGTCACTTGCCGAAGGTAGTGGCGAAGACAATTCCCAGTTTTGTCTCTAGATGACGCTAGAGGTTGTGATACAACAGGATGTAAAGTATATTTCAAGTACGGAATAACCAAGTGAAAGAACTCATCAATTCTGAAAGATTCAATACGGAATTAATTAAATTAACCTAACTTGATTAAATTAACGGAATATACGGTTGGTTGTCTCAAACTCCAGTAGCCCTATCTATTCAGAGCTTTACGCCGCCTTTCCCATTACGCAGTTTGCTTCTAGGCCTTTAATAAGATGCGTTTAGAAATATGCGCGGGAACTGTTTTAGATATTTATTTTTACTAAGAATTTACTTACTTAACATGAGAATATAACAAAAAGGAGTTTCTGCAAAAATATAGTGGGAGAACAAAGTTGCGTGCAGTCGTTATGCGCACCACGAAGGACGAGAATAGTTTTCCCGATAGTTCCCGGTAGCTTTTGATGTCTTCAAGAGAGTGAACAAGTATTTACTAAGCCATCTAATAAGTGTTCGTTGTCGCTCATAGATAGTATCAATACTTTAGTGGCGCTCCGATCGAAAGATATAAAATACTTCGTGGTCAATGTCCTGTTGCAGGTGATAGCAGTAGCTATGTGGTGCCTATCGGATCGTGGGTGCGGGTGCCCATGCCGTGCGCGTCCCAGAAGATATGTTTCAAGGTGTGTCGCTGTGGGCCAAAGGGGCTGGGTCACTGTCAGCCACTGCCCAGCGTCCCTCTGGACAACTGCCGGTTGCATGATAAAGTTGTGAGGCATGGTAAGTTACACATTGTTGCCAACAAACAGAAGGCTCTGGTAATTGGTAATTGCTAGTTCTATGGGGTGTATCATCCATGTTTGTTTGTTTTATGGATTCTGAAATGGTAGGAGATATCGGAAACTAGTGATGTCTTTAATAACTTTGTTTAGAATTCTCTCAAACTCAAAACTCAAATCATTTATTTCACATAGGTATTTATAAATACACTTATGAAACGTCAAATATTTCGCATCTACCACCGTTTCGGAAAGGTGCCTTATAAAGAGGAGAAGAAACGGCGAAAGAAACTCCTCAGCACATCTTTTAAAAAAAAACAAAATCTTACATCTAATAACAGTTTTCAAAAAAACTTAAATAACATTACAATTGCCTACTAACTTAGGTATACGGTTAGGTTAGGTTAGGTATAAGGTTCTGGTTCCAAAATGATATCGATCGGAGACATGGTACAATTGACAATGTTGATTTTTTGCTGATGTATTAGACACATGGTTGATATAATATAAGCTGAATTTTTTTTTATGCGTAGCAACGCGTGCCGGTTCCAACTAGTTTAATATAAATATTTCTTCGTCCTGGTCACTCGTAACTTAATCATAAGCAGCCATCGTCGTCAACTTCTATTTCTCAACACCAGAAAGGTTCAATATTGTAAATAAAATGCTATTATAGGTGTACGAGTTATTACGTCGTACACGGGTCTTCAAATATCTGAGACAACGCCGAAGGGAAAAATGCAATTAAGCAGTATTTACTTACGTCGCTCACCTACAATAAGCGTTATTTTCTTTAATAAATTAGTGTTTAAACTGCACTCGTTGGGTTTGGTTACTTCTACGTCGCTACCTTACCCTTCTAATCCGTAACACTACAATAGGTGTGTACCTAGAAACTGTTTACTTCAGTACGATTAACTTGTGTCTGATAAGTGATTACTCTGTTCGATTTCGGATGTAGAATGAGACGGATGTGTAGCTGATGCTATCGAGGTTTTTTTGAAATAAAATCTGTAAGCCTTATGGTGTTGTATATTTCTATTGACAAAAATAAAATGTCACTCCAAAAAAAGAACTATTCAAAAAAAGGTATAAATAACATATAAAATGTGCCAGTGCTATGACCTGGACACCGAGACGGGCTAATTGTCGACAACAGCGTGGTTTTACAAGAATTTTGTAGTAATTGTAAATTTTATTTTTATAATATTAGGGTTATGAATAGTCAGATTTATATTTAATGAGTTACGGGACAAAATTAATGATACTTTAAATGTGTGTTACGATATGTATTGTTAATGTTGTTAAGATTATATTCTTTGTTGATAATCTTGTTTTATTTTTAAACCCACAGATGTCATCATTATTTTTTTGAGAAGTCATAGGCTTCAAGAACTATAATCGGCTTGTATTGTTTCCAATACTTTTAGAATTGCCAGGAGAATCCGGGAATAAGACCAAATATCGGATGCTTTCCGAAAGAAACGTAAACATATTTATAATTAAAAAAACAAGAAATATTTCCGAATACTCGTTAGATATATTCAATTATCCAAAGGAATATAAATTCATCACGGTTTAGATTTTTCTACAGTTCCTTCATGATGTTTCTCATAGATTTGATAGTTCGTGCTAAAACGGACAAGGCTTTAGCGAATTGTTAAAGATCATTGGTCCTCTGCACTATACATATTAATCTCATTCGTACATGGTAGGAAGGTTATCGTGTAAATAATGTCGAAATAAATGTTTTTTCTTCTCCAAATTCGACCCGAAAATAGCCTTGAGTGTCTCAGAGAACCAGTAATAATGTGGAGCCTTCGTTTCTTTCGCTGACAACTGGTATTGGGTCAATATTTTATTTACCATCAGAGCTTATATATCGGCTCTTTATTTAGAGAGTCTTAAATGTTTATATTATTGAAAAGATGTGTGCCAGCGTTGCCTAACTATCGATTATCTATCTATATATTATCAATACTATCGACACATCGAAAACTAGGCTCAATATCGATAGTATTGTGAAGTTAATACCGATAGTATGACTAGTTTTCTATATCAACTAGCAATACAGTAACTATCAATAGTTCTGTTAGGCATCATAAGTCTGTGCTGTATTCTATCACGTACGCACACATCCAAACCAGTTTGAAATACGAATGCCAAGTCACCGATTACACAAACCAGCCAGTACTATCTCTGAATATGTATTTAGTGTTCATTATAGTCTGTGGCAGTACAAAAGTGAGCGCTCAGCTGGAAGCACGTTTGCGCGCATTAAGTATTTATTTACAAAGTGTTTTTTTTTATTTTTTTATAAACAAGTGATTTACGAACGTTGTTACTCGTGTTGATGTTTCCTGTGTTAATTCAAGTAATTGTTTGTGCGTAAACAATGTTTTTACGTTAATGTTTCTGTTTACTGTCCCGCCCGGCAGGCCGATTCATTATGTTAACAGTTTGTTTATAAATAACTACTCGTTTAATTCGTGTTGTATATTTTGGTCAAGTTTGAGTACATATAAGTCCTACGCGAACGCGTTGAACAAAGAATACAAAGAATGTTTTTATGAAAAATTAAACTCAATTCCATTTTTGATAATTATTTCGTAATGTATATTTACCTTATAAATATTAATTTGGCAGTTGTTAGCAATGGCCAAATGGAATTCTGAATAATTTAACAAAATTACCAAATATAGTAAGGTAGGGTTCGGTAAAAAATATTATTATCTCTGATATTGTTGATACGATTTTAAAGTTTTTGAATTACATTTAAAATTTAAATATTTCGTTTTATTAAATTTAATCTTGTAACGTCACAATATTCTTCATAGTATTGTTATTGTAGAAATATTTTCGAGTCAGGATCGTATCGAAAACCAGTGCTATAGCTTTTATAGGTATCATAGAAAACTCATATAAGTAAACTTACATATTGGTCATGAGATGATTTTTTGTTAAATATTGGCCATTTAAACGTATTCTTAAAAATAATATCCAATCGTAAATTCTACTTGTTTTCACGACTTTATTTTCCCATTACATTGATCTAATTCAATGGTAATTTACATTAACAAAGTATAACAACCCATGTTTTGTTACAGACAATTATTACAATACCATTGTTATTTAACACGAATTGTTATTACCTTCGATTTTGTAAACATTTCGCGTCGTTGTTAATGTTACCTTATGTGAATGTTGAATTGATCCCAATTATCGTATACAAGGTTAGTTTTTTCCCGCAGTTGAAAAGTAGTTTCATGAAACTCATAAATATTTTATACTAATAGTTTTAGTAATACGTAATAGTTAGTGTACGTTATAGTCCATAGTATGTAGGCTATTTTTGATTTCAGAAAAAGGAACGGTTGGGATAGTTGAGGGTAGATTGGTAATTAATGGATATCTAACTTAATATCCGTATATATATTTCATACAAATAACAAAACTGTTACTGATCTCTGTCCGTACATCGGAAATATATTTAAAACTTCGTAATGGCCTTTTATACACAAGACAACCCAAAACAATGTTTTGTCTGTATGTCTGTATGTTTGTGCACGCTAATCTCAGAAACGACTTATTTGATTTAAATGCAGTTTTCAGAATTATGTTGTGTTAGGCTTATTTGATATTTAGTTTATTTTTAATTTAAATCGGTTAACAAATAGAGAAGTTATGTGAATTTAATTCAATCATTCATTGACTGTTAGGAGGAACGAAGTTGGCCGGGTTTGATAGTGTTAAATAATAGTAGTGAAACATGATTTCCACTGTATTCTGAGCTGTTAATACCTTGGTATCAAACTCGGCAAGATCGGTCGAAAATTTCATTTGTTGCTACCATTTTTTTGCGGGTACAAACGAATATCTACCATTTAATTAATGTTAGATTTGTTAACATTGGATGAGTGTTGGATTTTTTTTTAGTAGGTATTCGTCGACATGGTGTAACAGACTCAAGACATAAATACGATACAATTAACAATACAATACAACAGTCTTATTGTTACAAAATAATTTTATCCAGTAAACCCTAATATCATTAATGTTGTCTTTAATGAAATGAATCGTTAACTATTTAACCGTAATTCGTAATCGATTTGACCCCCTTAGATAAGAAAACTGACTTACCTGCTGGGCTGATTTCCTAATGATTGGCATATAAATACGAGTAGGTCTCGGGTATAAGGGTTTTTTATAAACTAACTAGCAGACCCGGCCACGCGTTGCTGTAAGTAAGGCCATCTGTTAGAATCTTATGGAACTAATCCTTTGTAAGATATTAAACAAATAAATTGTCTATAAATTGAGATGAAAGCCATTATTTTTTTTTTCATTTGTGAACAAATTAAATTAAGTACGACACTTATTGTTACCTCTTGATTACTATAATACTTCAGTAAAACATCTGGGTCGGTTACGCTGTTTCTGAGATGAGCGAGAGTATATAAACTATCAGTGAAACATATCAAAAGGGTCTTGCAGGCAGATATATGAAATAATTTCTGTAAATTTCAATGAAAGTAATCATTATTTTCGATAAAGATGTGCAAAGTTATTTCTACCAGAATTTGTGTCTATCTGATTTATTTTACGCGTATCACATAAAAACAATTAAAAACAAATCTCAATCTGAAGAAGATATTAGCGAATTGAAGCGAGTTACTCGTACTAGTATGCTGTAGGAAATTTTTACTGTTTGTTTACGTCATAACTTTCAGGTTCAAGTTATGCTTACATTATGCTTCAGATAAACCAATTTATAAGATAAACTTCCGAATAGATACTACTGTTATCTATTACGAAGTTATATATATGGGAAATATGTCTTTATTTCCACATTTCATTTCGTGTTCACTTGAAGGCAGTGACGCACTTAGAGTAGACAAAAATGGCAACAAAAAGTTTACAAAACTTAAAAAGGACTCTGAACATATTGTACAACAGTTCAAAATACGCTAAATATAGTGTAAGTGTGAGAAAACAAAGTGTATGGACAGAGGACGGTGTAGTGAAGTCGCCATACAAAAGTATACAGATTCCGAACTGTACATTATATGACTACGTGTGGCAGAATTTGGAGAAATGGCCGGAAAGAACAATATCGGTGAGTTGATAATATTTAACTACGTATATTTCAGTTTTGTAACCATGGATTGCGTAAAAAAATTTGTTACCGATGCCCCGTAGATTTTTTCTTCTCAATGTAAAAGCACTTTAACGAAACAGAGGTTGAATCAAATAATTACGTGCATAAGTGCATTGAAATAATACCTGCAAGAATAAATGGTTTTGAATTTGGAGAAAGTTCTTGGTTGTTGTTTGCTTTTTTTATTTCGTCAAAGCGTGTGCTGAAAAACATACAATTTTAATACGAGGATAGCGATGTGTATCTATAGTTATTCATCTACAATCTTTAAATTTGGCGAAACTTTCTTAACCTAGTTATGCCATCAAAAACAATCCATTCATCTTTTCCCCAGTTTCCTTCCTTTGTACCTTGATACAAATATAATTTTGAGCGTTGATTTCCAATTACAGGTTTGTGCAGTAACAGGCAGAGGTTACACATACGAGCAAGCCTTCATGCTATCCAACGCTTTCGCAGCCAATCTTCGCGTGAAGTTCAAGATTCATGATGGAGATTGTGTTATTGTGATGCTTCCAAATATTCCAGATTTTCCGTTAGTGACGATGGGGATCCTCGAAGCAGGTGGAGTGATAAGCACAGTGAATCCTGTTTATACTGCCCGTGAGTGTTAATTATTTATTAATGATTCTGTTGTTTACCCTTTTCATCAAACCAGGATAGGGTAAAATGAGGAAGGCGGTAAAAAGCTCTGAACAGATGGAGTTACTGGAGTTTGAGACAAATAGTAAATTCTGTGTTGAAATTATCATGATTGATGTGTACACTCACATTGTTTATACATTTTAGTTTATTCAGTACTTATTTTTTTTTATTTTGAATGAATAACCCATCTGGTTTTTCAGTTTATTTTTTTAATAATTTACTTTCCATATTTTTACATTTGAACGAATTACAAAAAGCTATTTCGTAACAATCATGTGAAATATGCAATCGATAAATATCTGATCTAAATAAATTATCGAAAGCAAATTAATCAAAGAGAGGTTTTTAATGAAAATGACCAATATCATATTCGTTGTTATTGTCATAAACCCTGATGGCGCCAACTAGTGACCTATATGTCTTAACATATTCCAAGTTGTATTAGAATTTATGCTTAATATTTTAACAGCTGGAAAGCCCATACTGTTATCAAAAATTTTTGCTGTACTTACTGTATGAATGGTACATAAAACATTACTGGTTTTATGTAGGTATATTAATTTTATCTTTTTTAATATATTGTGTACTATCTTATCTAGTATCCCCCGCGAAGTTGGAACACCTTTAAACTACGTCAGTTGTTACGAAGTTATCATCTCAGATAGGAACAAGAATAACATTCTTGTGCTTATATTTTTCTTAATCGTATACTGAGTTTCTATGATGTAGTTAAACCAATTTTGGTTTGAGAGAGAAAAAAAGATTTAACACTAATTATTTTAATACTACTCATTACGATACAAATACTTTGTAGGAGTATTTGTAGCACACTTTTATTTATAAGTTATAAAATGCCCTAGCTTGCTCTGTGTTATATGATTCTCTTTAGAAGGTCACCTTCGATGCAATCAGCAAAGTTATCTATACTTGTGTCTATATGTAGCAGACTTTACAACAAGTTTATTTATGATAAATATCACCTACAGACTAATTAGATATTACCACATAAAAGTCGTTATTGTGGCGTAAATATAAAAGTTAGATATATGTATGCTATCGCGGCCATACTTTTATATAGGCATATTTAGGCTCTACAACTTTTCTAAAGAAACCATTCGTGTATCTTGCCGTTGAAGCAGCGATGATGAAAACTGTAAAATTCTATCCCGTTTTTTTCGCAAATTCGATAACCAGGAAAAATAGTTTTTATTTTCCGGGGTAATATGTAGCCTATATCTCTCCTAAAGTTCTATTCTACACACTCGCGAAATAATTTTTAAGATCGGATCAGTATTTCTAAACCTTATGCCCTAAAACAAACAAAGTTTACCCTTCTTTATAATATTAGTATCTATAGATGTCAAAATACTTGATATTTTTAATTATATTGTCTGATCATTCCAGATGAACTGCAGCGTCAGATTCTCATGTCAGATGCAAAGGTCATAGTAACAATTCCTCAGAACGTAAAGAAGGTCAAAGATGCATTGAAACTCGCTAAAATAGACATGCCAATTATCGCAGTCAGGACCAATGGAGATTCTTTACCAGATGGTATTGTAGCTTTTAATGATCTAAGTGAAGATATCCACGTCGATAAATCATGTTTGAAACGAGTAAGAAGAACTGCGAATGATGTATCTTTTTTGCCATTCTCCAGCGGTACTACAGGTTTACCAAAAGGTGTAGAATTGACTCATAAAAATATAATTGCGAATTGTGAACAAATTAATGAGCCTACGGTCAGATGTCACCACGATACTACTGGTAAGTAAAATTTTAAAAACTTAAAAACGCATTAATACTTTTCGGGGTAAAATAAAAAAAATGTTTTGTCGTGATGGCCTTAAATTTAGTAGGGATTCGTCTCCCACTTTTAAGTTCCAATTTTTTGTTGATCCTGTACGTATAATTACTGTTTTGTCCTCGCTTCTTAATACGCATATTTATTTAATTTATGGATATTTGGAAGTCGATGAAAAATCTGCTGAAAAATACACTTTTTACACGTAAAATCTTAAATGAAAGTGTATTAAAATATTGATGTTTTACCAGCAATATTTTTTATGTCCTGCTTTGTAGTTGCCATTAATGTGTATAAATAAAAAGAGACCATTAGAAAATATTCAATGTATAATTATTAAAATGAATATATAAAGAAGAAACAAACAGAAATTCAAACAGTGTGTAAACGTAAGTGAGCTTAGCATGAAATCAATTGTTCTACAGCGTTAAATAAACACATCACCAGTAGTGGATGACATAAGTCATAACGTAATCTCCGAGACAATTGTGGTGTTTCATCGTAGAATCGTCTAGGAAACATTTTAATTGGTGCGCTCATAACCTTCTGTCAATAAGCGAACAAGTGAGGATTGATGTTATCACATCCGTGGTATATCACGAGAGGAAAATTTCATCAATGCTTCCTTAATCAGAAATACTTAGTAATTGCTTGTGATTATCAGCAATGGCGTAGTTAAAATTTTTGGGAAGCTTTCCCGTAACCATATTTCGTTTTTATGGGATATCAATATTTTAGTACACTTTCATATTTTGCTTTTTTGACTAGACTAAGACTAGTTAACCATTAGTTTTGCTATTAAATCTGAAATTTAAGTTATTGATTGTGGTGGATTCAACAAATCAAAACTATAATCGTAAAATGTGAATATTAATTACATCGACCTCGACATTTTTTTCTTCTGCAAATTGTTTCTTATTTGCATAATCATTTACAATTGGATTAGCATACGATGACCTGAAAATTGTTGATTCTATAACGCATTTGGTTGGTTTAAACTTATTTTAAACTTACCTGGAATTTCAGTGTAAAGCTTGTAAAGGTTTGTAGGACGGTTCAGCTTTGAGAAGCGGGCATGCATTACTATTTATAACAAATAATTGTTTGGTGTAAATAGTAACTAATGGTTTCCAGTATGATGTAAGTGGAGATTATTGACGTTTTAAATCAAACAAGAAACAAAGTCATGATTATGCAGAAGTATGTCAGTGTGAACTGATTTTGATGCGTTTGATAAAACCGATATGATAACGACTATCAATTTATTATTTGAATCAAATAATACGGTTTTTTTGTATGATGTATACATGATTAATGATAAGATAAAACATGTGTTATAGTAACCGATTTAAAAGCTTATTATCCATATATACGTTATCTAATCTGCTCTTAAAAATTCAACATCGTCATAATAAGATACTTACGTAACAAAATTGTTACGATTATTTGGTTATATTATTCAAGTTGGAAAATGAGTACCTATAGTTTCAACTACTGACTGCCCGCGATAACGCTTAAGATTATATCGAACTTTCA
>DWJN01005558.1:0-11381 GCA_018248895.1 Carystus phorcus
TCTTTTCTTCGGCCTACCTCTACCCTTATATCCGTCCACTTTCAAATCTAGTACTCTCCTCGTAATATGACTCTCATACCTCCGCATCACATGCCCGTACCAAGCCAATCGGCTTCCTCTAGTCTAGGTAATAGATATAAAAATGAATGATCTGTAATTCAGTATAAATGGTCTTATTTAAAAGGTTTTATTATTAATCATAATTTTATGGTAATCTAATGATACGGCAATTGGGTATATAGTCCCAATTACGATGAAAGACTAATAATAACAACATATATTTTGCTGATGAACTTAATATGATTTTTATGCTTTCAGAATGGATTGATTTATATGTCCATTATAATGTATCATTTTACATCTTATAAGTATTTTACGCATAAAAACAGTGTTATTATAAAATCTGTGTTTATTATAAAACTTTATAATTTTACAGTTGCGCTTTTAATACCGTCTAAGAAAGCATCGAGAACATCGCGCGGGATGTTATTGTACAACGGTTATACTTACTCCTGGCGGAACAGCATTTACAACGGAGCATACTGGACCTGTTCTAGCCACCATAAAAAGGGTTGTAAAGCGAATGTGACAACCATTGACACACATGAAACGAATCCGTGTGTGGTCAGACTAAACGTAGAACACAACCATCCTGCACCTAAAGTAAGAATTCCCCGTGAAACTGTATTTGTATAATTGTATAATTAGTAAATAATTATATCATCGGGTTAACGTTCCATGGATGATATGGTCATACAATTAAAATAACAAACATAATAAATATGTAAGTGAATAGACGGCATAGACGCCTACCAAATCAGTTCACTTAATGATTAGACGTTACTTATTATCTGAGGATAGGATTGTAAGTATTAAGCATCAACTTGTAATAAATAATAAAAGGATCCAAAGCCAGAATACATATATTTGCATCCAGGGGTTCCATCAGCTGAGTTAACGATTAAGGTATTAGTATAGCTAGATGTTTTAGTAATCTTCTTCCAAGCCGATTTGTAGCAACGTAGTGCAAGTAACGAGTACGTAATTCGACGAAAGCCCGTGCCATATTACATACTAGCAAGGCTGTTTATGTGTTCTAGCCAGTATCCGACTTGAGTAGCATACTGGCGTTGTAAATATTTCTCTCCGTCCTTTGTTTTATCCCATTTAAAACATTTATTTATGATATTATACCTATCCATTTATAAACGAATACGTTATTATATTCGTAGTATATTTTAACATAAGTGTTATTATGACATCGCACGTCTTTCTTGTAATTTTAGAGAAATACTCTTAATTAAATAGAATAATTATTAGAGAAAAGTCTTCTTATTTTAGATAGTACTAGTTAGTTACTTTTGAAAATTCATTGTTATTAAGTAATAATAAATTTTGCAACAATCCGTAAGCACAATATATAGTATTATGTTCCAATAGAATAATTGCCAAAGCTAAAATTGGAATTTTCTGTTGATGGTCCATATATATTTTTTAAATTAATAAACTCTTAAGTACTGCAAATACTATGTGTTTATAGTCTCAGTATATTGATATAATATTTTACATAATACAAAACTATTCAGTCATTTCACGCGACGTCGCGTGATTGGCAAAGAACGTGTTAAAGACATCCGTAGCACCTGCCTCCTATAAATGATGTTTATGTGTGCAATTTCTATAAACAAAAGTATATACTGACAAACTGACATACATGTCAGTAAAAACGTGTTCATCCTAAAACGAGGCGTCATCAGGGTAAATTTATTTTACGAATGTTGTGTTGTATCACAATTATGTTAACAATGTTAAAATACTCTCATGAAAAAAATACTTTGTTTAGAATAAAAAGATTTAATAATGTATATCGGTACATTTTTATTTGGATTTTTGGTTTAAAATTAAACCTATCCTAACTATTCTAAACAGATATGGATTTTTTAATGATATTACCCGACAAAGGAGTAAACGAGCCACGGCCACGCAATAATAATATTCAAAATATAAGTCTTACTACACCTGGTCTGCCAGCATAGGATAAAGAGGTATTCTAGAGCGCCTCGGCTAAATCTATATAAGCATACAATCAATAAAGTATAAAATGGTAAAAAATATCAAATGGGTAAGTACTGATGTTATACTCGCGTTGTTAGGTAAATACCAACAAGTATCTGGTAATATTCATTCACTTGCCTTCCTTCTCTGTTCTTTCTTGGCCGGCGACGCATTATTGGGCGATGATGACCACTTACGATCATGTGGTACGTCTGCGTTCTCGGCTAGTTGCTTAAAAAGTTAAATTTTTGTAGTAATAATTATATTAATTTCAGGTTTACATTACATCACATCCAGGCGGGGTAAAATGTTAATAGTGTACAAACAGCATACGTACGCTAAAAATTGGGTGAGCAAGAACAAAACTAGATGGGCTTGTTCTTCGAGATGTTCTAAAAAGTGTAACGCTCAGATATCTATAACCAACTCCGGTGAATTAACTGTAATTAGCGATATACATAATCATCCAGTGCCGGTTTTCCATATGAACAGGAGGGGGGAGTATTTAAGATTTACTGAGAGTCAGTTGAGTAAATTTCAGTAGAATAATTGTAGATACATGGATTTTGAAAGGAATTGTACATTCTATTATCAACCCCAGCCAATTGTGCTGATGTTTTGTATAGAGAATCGGATGTAAATAAATGGATATTTAAGTGACGTAGCTGTAATTAAATATGGCGCACTATTTTTTATGGATCTCTACGACAGTGGTTCTTAACTTATGGTCCACGCACCCCTGAGGGTCCGTATGTATGTGTAAGGACTTTCGCTGTTTGGGTTAATTTAAAAAAAGCCATAAAGAAACGTTAGTAAACTGAATTAAACTGAAATATTTACTACTTCTCTCATCTACATACTTGTATTACTCGTATTATAGTCTGAAAAGGTATCCTCTACTTTTTAGATCCAAAACAACCAAAAAAAATTCAATTCAAGTTAGATTTGATGTACAATTGAGTAATAACATCAAGCGTAATATTACTAATTGAAAAAAAACATGACCAACCCTTACATACTCGTATATACAGAATTTTTAATTTTTATGAAAAAGTTATTTTTTACGATATTAAAATAAAGTATCCGAAATAACCTTTTATTAAGGGGGTCCTTAAAACTGTGATTGATTTTCTAGGGGTCCGTGGACTAAAAAGGTTAAGAAACGCTATTTATTTTACGATACGGGTATCATATGAAAAGGTTTGCTGAGAATACGAAAAATTAAATGACGTCAGTAAATTCAATACAGCTAATTCTAAAAGAGGAACTATGTTTTATGCACCTCTCATGATATGAGAAAGATTGTTAAAAATGTGTTATTACAATGAACTCACTGACATAGTAATTAATAATTGTATTATTACAATGAAATACAATGTGTTATTACAATAAATAAAATGTGTTATTACAATGAATATATCGATATATTAATTCGTAATTGTGTTATAACAATGAATTTATTGATATATTAATTCGTAATTGTGCAACAGGTTCTGTGTATATGAGAGTTTAATGTCATTTGGTGTTATAGTTATATTGGTTAAGTTTAAAATGGTAAATACTATTTTTCGGTTTAACTCAGCGAGCGCAGGCCTAAGCTGTTGTAGGTAGTCAATATTTGTTATTACATAAGTATAAAATAATAATTAGTATTTAATAAGTGTTTAAAACTCATCTCAATGTTTAATTGATACTGTAATTTTATAAATGTTAATCTATGTCATTGTTAATAGGCGCTATTATAATTTTGTAAATAAATGAATGGATAATATTTTGTGACAATAAATTCTCAATTATAACGAATGGATTGCAAGAAATCTTTATTCTGAAAGAAATAATTGAACAGTGAAAGTTTTTACCGTAACAAGCAGCCATGATTTTTAAGAGACGTCAATAAAAGCATTAGGTTTCCAATTCGATCGTATTTTTTTATGTTTACCTCAAAACTTTGTACTGGTTGTACCAATTTTGATGATCTACATTCTTAAGCTGATTCTTGTCATGAGTTCTCATTTAAATTTGAGCAAAATTTTACGAGTAGTTTTTGAGTTATCCCTGATCATAATCGCTTTAATCCGCCGTAGAATGTAATTGAAGTCAGGTTCTTTTTTGTTAATTCCCAAAAGTACTATTTTATATATACTTTTTCCTGAGGTTAGCCCGTTCAAGCAATCAATCAATCAAACAAACAAGCGAACTCTTCAGCTTTATATATTCGGATAGATATAGATTATCAAAAGTATATAGCTTTTTATTACGTCATTCTGAAAAGCAATTTGACGAACCGGGTGGCACATTGGTCAATATGGCATTGGAATTGTTCTAGTTTCGATTTCCAACAAGGGGAAAATTTAAACCATGAGATTAACTTTCTAATATACCCTGGGTGTGTTAAATGGCACCCATAATACAGGTAATCTGTGTATGGAACTATGGATACTATCGTTAATTAATAATACGTTATTATTAATAATATATTATAATTAATAATACGTTATTATTAATAATATATTATAATTAATAATACGTTATTATTAATTATTAATAACGTAGCGTTGAAAACTGTTACAAGTCAGCTATGTTACTATTTACAGAAATACATTACATTACATCGAGAAGAGGTAAATTATTATTGGTATACAAGCAGTATCCTTATGCGAAAAGCTGTGTCAGCAAGTATAAAACAGTATGGGCATGTTCATCAAGATGTTCCAAGAAGTGTAACGCTGTGATATATTTAAATTACGACGGTACCCTCACTGTTAAGAATGATGAACATAGTCATCCTCCACCGATTTTTTACTTGAACGAACATGGTGACTATATACGGTTTACTGATAAGCAATTGAGTAAAATCGATTCTGCTGCCGAGACTGGTGTGCAAATTAGTGTTGATTTGGAATTATCATGATTAATTGGTTAAGTAGAAATCTGTAACAACATTAATGGTCGGTAGGTAGGTATTCGATAATAGCTTAGTGATTGTCGTCAAATAAATGCAGACGAAATAGTTATTGTAAAAGTAATAAATTTTATATATCAATATTGATGAAAAAGTCCAATTGAATCATTATTACTCGAAAATTAATAATTGAGTGTCTTGATGAAGTAGAATTAAGGTAATTATTATTTTCGTTATAATGATCGTTGACACGGGGTAATTATAATAGTAATATTTATGAAGAGTTTATGTAATATATGTATGAATCGTTGATATTAAGAAATATTTATGAAGATATATTTTAGTTAACAGAAGTAAGCGTAGACATCTTTAAACCCCTTTTCAGCAACCTATCCATGTTTTAATTGAATTTCTTGCCTCATTTTTTATAATTTTGTATTTTCAGTTATTCTATTTTTTATACTTGTGCTGATATAGAATATGTTCCTTATTAGTTTTTAAAAAACGTCTAGACTTGTAATACAATGTGTAATTACATTATTTTTAATGTTTTTGCTGTATATGTACAATAAAAAGTATAATGTTGTTTATTGAAGATTTATATTATCTTTAAGACTAAGCTTTGTTTTATTTAACCAATATTAATGAACTGAATATTTCATTACTACTAATTGTTCTTCATCATTAGGTTGCCTTGTCCAGTCTTCACGTGGCGAGCCAATGATGCTTTACGACAATTATACGTACAACAAGAGCTATTTCTCCAAAAAGGACTCGCTCACCAGATGGTGCTGTTCGTCTAGAAACTCTAAACGTTGCAAAGCGAGCTTGATAACCGATTCCGCGAATCGTGTTATCAAAGCGACTAATATTCACACTCATAATAAGAAGTATTATGTTAATCCGTGGCGAGTATGCGAATGAGTTTGGTTGAATCTTTTAGGAGTTGATCGTGACGGCCACATGGGTAGCTGTAAATATTGTATCTTGGGTTGAATGGTGAATGCAGCATTTATAAAGTACGCGTTTCATGGAGAGGCCGGGCAAAGCTTTAAATAGATGGCGTTATTGAAGTTTGAAACAACCGTACAGTAAATTCCGTATTAAAACTATCAGGATTGATGTGTACTAATATTGTTTATAAATTATAAGGTTTTTTAAACAAATACATTTCACTGCTCGTGAATATACAAAATTAAGAGAATCCTAACTTATAACCCTTCGAATCCACTACCATATATCTATCACACGTTGCTTGCTAAATTGTACATCACTAAATTTAAATAGTTTAGTATTTATACTACTAGTAATAAGCTGTTTACTACATGGATCTGGTTATAGGTGTAATATTATGTCCATGGGTTCTGAAGGGCTGGCACAAGTTTTGCCAAAGATTTTTTTGTTTAACAAAATACACGGCACCCTAGGGACTTGTTTGAGGCATAATATTACGTTGTATTATATTTTGTAATTAGAAAAAAAAAATGCTTAGAATAGGGTTTTGTTTAATAATAATGTTTTATCATTATATTTTTAACTTAATATTTATTTGTGTTATCTTTCAATATTTTATGTGATATGGAAACAATAAGGATAAAAGATTAATTAAATTGTTAATATTATTATATGTGACCTACATAAAAAAATAACAATTAATAATCTGTTGTCTTATTTGTGTTTTAATTTTGATCTGAATTTCAGTTTAACATTTTAATAAACCTAAAAAGGGTTTTTTAAACGTTAAAGTAAATGCTTGATTATAATTTTCAGATCCTGTACTAATAAAAGGGGCGAAGAAAGGCTTGTACCTTCTTTTGTATAAGAAGTTCACTTATTCTAGACGCACGAAGTCTAAGAAAGGGATCGTTTGGAAGTGCACCGCCGCGAAAGCTGAGGGATGCACAGCAACCCTCACCACGGATGGAAATTTAAACGTTGTGGTGAATAAAGGAGATCATTTACACGAGAAGCCGGAGATTGGTCCAAAGCCAAAACATGTATATTTTATGCCACTCTGATACTAATAACATATAATTCAACAATATCTCTCCTTAAAACACACACACGAACGAACGATAATAAGATAATGAGATAAGTTGCAGATACATCATAATTCAACAATATCTTAAAACATACACATAAACGAACGATAATAAGATAATGAGATAAGTTGCAGATACATCATTACGTAATTGTAACCCAATTTTTCAGTATTCAGTTCTTCAATACTAATGTTGTTTGACGTCACAAAAAGGTAACGCGTTTTTCATTATAGGATTTTAAAGTTTATTTTTATATTATATTTCAAGTTTAAGTTTAAAATACAGTATCAGTTTTTGAAAAATATACTATGTAGTTAGTGTAAACTTTATTTGCGTAATAAAATAGTGTTTAAATTGACAAGTTCGGGTATATTTCTGTGTTTACTACAACCTTAAACTATTATAGTATTTTTTACATGTAACATACACATAAAATCGTAATCGTGACGTGATCGTGAAGGTTTTTAATTAATGATCAAAAATGTATGATATTTTCAAAGATGTCAACGATACTACGATATGTCGTACGACAGACGGACACTTTATGAAACTTCATATTGTCTAATGCTATAATCTCATACTACAAATGGGATTTTGTATAATGTTATACAAAATACATTCGATGTATTTTCATATAATTTAGTATAAATAGGTTTAATTAGTAATAATAACAATTTAATACATCAATGATATTACGAAGTTTTAAAATTATTTTAGTAATGTCTTTTTATACTTAACGTTATTTAGGAGCGTGACATAATTATATCAGTATCGAAATTAGAACTCAAGTTAATTTTTTTATTAGATCTTAAATGTAGTTTAGGCGAAGTATCGAGCGGAAATTACTAATATTTTTAAGCATTTCTTTTTTATTTTAAAGTTGTTTGACGTTACAATAGTTTTTTAAATCTAGTATCGTGTTTAGATGTAACAGAAAAAAAACATTTTTTATTTGTTAGTATTGCTTTTCTACCTCAAATAATTAGATTGTATTACATAATATTCATTATAAATATGCGCTTCTCGAAATAAATATACATCCGTGGATACAAGTCTACCTCGATATATTGATGAAAGTATGTTTTTTTTATAAATGTACAAGAAAACCACTTACCATTAGGTGACCCATCTCGTTTGCCTGCTAATAAAAAAAGAGATACCTAAATTGTGTAACATGGTGTCATTTAAAAGAAGCACTTTTGCATAGTCTTATGTATACTATATGTAAATTGTTAACAATAATATGTAGTATTTACATATCATATACATATAGGTACTTAGTTTACTTACGTATACTTATTTACAAGCTGTAATACCTTTTGTGGTTGGAATATTCGACTGCCAATCCGAAGAATTAGTGTCGAATTACCAAGTATCTTGAAAAATTACAAAATCTGTTTTCGGTCATAAAAAAACGTAAAGAATCCGGCATAGGTATGAAAAATTTAGATATTGTTTATTATAAAGTGTGTATTACGAGTATATTAGAGTTATAATGAACATAATTATTTGTCTTATTTTTAAATATTTTACTTATTGTTTTACGAATAATTCAGTTTCTTGCTGCTGTGTGTAATAAATGGTTTAAATAATTTTTTTCTTTTCCTCATTAGTCATCATTACTGTTCTGTTCTCGGAAATATTACGTACTAACTGTACCTGGTACGCATATTAAAAAAAAAACAAAGCAAAGTCAGCATATATATAAACCATGTGTCTAATCGATCAGCAAAAAATAAACATTTTCGACTGTAACTCATTAACTATGTGTTCGATCAATATAACTTTGGCATCAAAAATCTCGTTAGATCTTATCAAAGTTGTTAAAAACATCTCCGACCATTACAAAGTCCATAAAGGATAAACAGACAAAGTTATTTTTATATATTTTTATATTTTTATATATTAAGATTTAATAATATTTTACGTTCTTCATTGTGTAAGTTTAAAACAAGATTTTCAAATGTCATTTTATCAATTTAAATGTGTTAGAAGTAAGCTTGTTATTAGTATATAACGTAAAGGTATATAACAAAGCGTAAGTAACTTAAGTAAATATTACAGCAAATTATGGTGTTGGTACGTCAGATAATAATACGCTCGAAAGAGTCCATAATGAAAAGATGTGAGTTCCTCAATTATGAGAATCCCTAAATATTGTGGAGATTTTTTTTTATCCTTAATAAGGGATATAAGATTCTAATTTTAGATTTTATTTAGATATTTTCTTTTTTAAAGATACACCATTGATTCATCACTATACGCTTATTATTATAATACTATTACAGACCATTCCTGTTTGAATCATCTTTTATGGCGTAAACATCGATCACGATCGCATGATCGTTCGCAACTAACGCGAAGCTTATAATAAAAATATTTATTTTCACAGACAACCTACCTATTCTACCTCTTAAGAGTAGACTTTTCAAAATTTGAATTTTAAAATTTTTATCAATCGAATGTATTGACGTAGGTCGATTCTCTTGTTCAGAAATTGTACATTTTAACTTTAACAACCCACATTTTTTAAAATATTTTTTTTATTACAACACATTTTTTTATAAATATCGTATTATATTGGCAATATGAAACGTTTGCAGTGAGGGTGGTGACGGCTGTAGACGGAGCGACTTTATTGATGCTGAATGGGTATTCCTTTACGAACCCGTCGCCAATGCCGGGTGGGGAGCGGTGGTACTGCTCCGGGAGACACAAATGGAAGTGCACAGTCTGTCTCCACGTCAACGATGACTACGAGCTGGTCTGTATATCCCACGAACATGCTCATGATCCACCCATATATGATATTACTCCAGACGGACTGTATTCCATGAAGGTACCTTAGTTTATTTAAAGCACAAAGCATAGTAACAAATATAACAATATTGGTTTTGTGAATTAACATAAAATCCGACTTAAATTAAATACGTCAAGTCAAATGTTCCGATTTTCGAATTTCGAATGCATTGTTGGGGATAACTCAAAAACGGCTCGTCATTACTGGCTCAAATTTAACTGGGACCACGTGATAAGCACCGGTTTCTGAATATAAAAAAAAATATCATTACTATAAAAAGTTATAAGACAAAAAAAATACAGCAGAATTGAATACCTCCTTTTTTTTAAGTCGGTTAAAAATGTTGGTGTTTTTTGGTAAAATGTGCTTTATGCGTTTTTGGTAAATTGACATGGAGATGTGTGAATTTTTTTGGCTCGAGAAAATCCGACGGATGATTTTTCTAAATGAAAAGAAATCTTTAATGATTTCCATTATATATTTGTAATTTTTTCGTCTGAAAATTGTTGTGAATATTAAAGAGTTCCTGGACTTTACGTATGTTGAGGCTTTAGAGTTTGCTCAATAATATTGTATTGTGTAGTATATAATGCACATGTATCTAATTGTTTTTGTGTGTTTTGAAATACATAAAAATGTTTTTAGCTTCAATACGAAAAGCAATTGACGGGTTGATATGAAACCTTACAATGCTTATTTAAATACAAAAATGTTTTTTATATATATTTTTATTACTTAGTTTCTACTGCAATTGTAAATAGTATCAAGTGTTGCTATTTTAGTTGCTATGGTAACCAATTGAGCTACAGCGAAGCGTGGCGGCATTTAGCTAAATAGTTATTATGTTTACTTTCATATTCAAGTAGAGATATAATTTATAGTACGAAGTATATAAAAGGTGTGACATTTTTCTGATATAATCAATATTATATAGATATAAATAAAGCCTACAAAACACTAAATGATAATAAAAGTATTATCTTTAACAATAAGATATATGTTTACAAATTATTCTAAATGATGCGTGTGTACAAAATTTTCGACAGGGTATATTATTGTTTATAACGTTATTAATTATACATAAAGTATTTTTTTCAATGTATCTACTTGTAATCGCTATTTGTGTGTAATTATTTTTAATAAAATGTAATTTTCCTATAATCTTGAAAGTGGAATTATTTTTTTACTTGTTGGCAACATTTTACAAACGACCTTTTTTATTTAGTATAACTTAATGCTTGACGTCCACCCCACGTGATGGTAAGTGATGAGGATTATGATTAAAATTTATGAAATTAAATTAATAAAATAAATAATTAATTTCATTTACTTAATTAAATTTTATTTTTTATGACTAATATTATCCTGACAATAGCCGAGATATTTTTTTACTTTTTCGTTACTTTTCCACGTTTTTCGATGTCTATCGAAATTTAAGGTGACGATAGCAGTCATGCCATTACAATATTATCATTAGATTATTACGAAACTTTGATATTTATGATAAAAATTGGAAATTCTAGATTGTATGATAATGGGTTACACGCATAATCAACCAAAAATTTAAACCAAAGAAGTAAAT
>DWJN01005559.1:0-11381 GCA_018248895.1 Carystus phorcus
TATACAAAAGTTTAGCTTTTTTATTTATCTATTGAAGCAGTACGAAGTCTGCCGGGTCAGCTAGTTTATTTATATTAAGAAGATATACAAAGACAATATACTTTAACAGCACTCAAATTGTTATGTAATATATATGCCTTCGGCCCATTAATATCCAACTACTGAGCATGGGTCTCTCCTCATCAATGAGGAAATTTAGAGCATACTCCACCAGGCTGCTCCAATGCAGATAGGAGAGGTTAGTGCCCAACAGAAAGTTGTGTGTTTTATGATTAGAATTAATAATTTTTGTGATCAGGTTTACTATCCATCTTAGAGTAGTGTCCTATTATTATTGTATTTTGACTAAGAGGTGATAGTCTCATGCACTAATATTAATATTACATACAATGTAACTTTAATTCAGTGAATTGTGCCCAATTAATTAGTAGTGTGTAGGAAAAATTCACTAACGCTTTAGGAGGAAAACTATCATTCATGCAAGAATTTGTTAAAGTTTTCATTAATCTAATCAAACTATATTGAAATACGCAATAAATAAAATAAACAGAATATTGCTGACCGCTAATTGTACATTTTTGTTCATTTGCAGAGTGGAGCCACGCATCCAGTGAATTACGTTGTCGGTTGGGACAATAACAACTACCTGAAGGACTTGACTCGACGATACGTCCCGCAGTGGAACACGGTGACTCGCAAGGCACGCGTGGAGCCCGCCTGGTGGGACGTGGCGCTCCGGCCGTGGCTGGGCCCCAAGACGCCACGAGACCGGGAGGAAGACGAGGGCTTGGACCGGATGCAACTCGATGCACCATTGCCTAAAAGTATTGCTGAGTATGTATATTAAATGATTTGTTACTTAATCTTTGTTAATTTATTGACAATTAGTTATACTTACTTTAGATGACATATATAGCATTTAGCAACAAACAATGTATATTGCACACCCATTTGGGTAAAGATAGGAGTGACATTTTTCGTTTTATATCATCCATGTTTATGTGTTTTGACCTTATCTTGCAATAAATGAATTGAATTGAATTGAATTTGTATTTTGGAATGCTGAATTATGCTATTAGAAAAGTTCCTTAACTAATAAGTCCATTACAAAGTACATCTTCACGATTTTAGCTATTTTTATATTGGTTTCAACTTGCAAAAACAGTGTTTACAAACATTATTCAGTTTTAATTAATAATAATAATGTGGTGTATATATCATGGAAATTAACAATGTAACAATTGATAGTTCAGCGATATCTAGAGTTTTAAAAACTGATGTTATCAGCAGCCCTCTACAATAAAAAAATTGAACATGATTGTAATCAGAAACCTCATATAAAATGTATGCTTCTTGTTGTAGTCTCAGTTTGAATGAGTAATAAGTTGATTAAATGATAAATTATTTTAGGTACAAAAACCATCCACTGTACGCCTTAAAGCGACATCTGTTGAAGTTCGAAGCTATTTACCCACCGGACGCGGCTACATTGGGCTTCGTTAGGGGAGAAGCAGTTTACGCTCGCGACTGTGTTTACGTGTGCCGGTCGCGGGACACTTGGCTCAAGGAGGCGAAGGTCGTGCGACTCGGCGAACAACCGTATAAAGTTGTCAAAGCGCGCCCTAAATGGGATAAGGTAAAGTTTCAGTTTGACAGTTTTTAAATAGAATACTTTGTGTGAAGGGTTATTCCAACGGTGCCAAGCTACACTTCGCTTCGTATTTCGAAGGAATGTTAAACGGTAAAATATTACGTTAAGCCTGGCGATTTAAAAATGAATAGGTGTGCGCCTTTTCTGTGCCATTTTAAAATTGCTTGTAGAACAGTATTGTATTAGATTACCCAAATTATTTGTAAGTTTAATATCAATTTATATTGATAAAATCGAAAGTATACATTTAAAAATTAACCGCAAAGTAATCATTGTTTTATTTTCATGACTACTGTGTGTCATTGCAGAAAAAAACCGAAAAAAATATATGTTTCTGTTCTGAATATATGAGTGATGACAAAAACATTAAGACGTAATAAATGGGAATAATTGTAAAATTATAAGATTAATAATGAGCATGAATTTCAATCTTATTAGAGATTAAGCTTTATAAACAACCCCATTTTTCCAGTTATCTAACAAACTTATCACAGACAAACCCCTTGAGGTGTTTGGTCCGTGGCAAGTCCAAGATTATGAGCCGCCCGTTGCTGAAAATGGATTGGTACCGAGGAATGCATATGGCAATGTGGAGTTGTTCAAAGATTGCATGCTGCCTAAAGGGACAGTCCATATTAAATGTAAGTAGGTGGCTTATAATTTCGTAAGGATCTACGACGAAATCCACCGCACTTGTATAAATGTTATTCGTAAATAAATAGTACGTTGTCCTAACAATCCAGTAGAAATAAGTTAATATAAAATTGGGGTTCCATTTTACAAACCTTTTATTTATTTTTAGTTGCAACATTGATGATTAATTAGTCATTCTATAGCTGTTTGAGCGATAGTTCTAATAACAACATTCGATGATAGCCCAATAAAATTAACAAAAATTCTGTTACAAATAAGGTGGAATTTCACACAACTAATAGGATCTGGATGTATTCAAATACAACCGCCATCTATTGACAGTATTATGTGGCGCGCTTTAAAGAGAGTTAAAATGTTCTCCGGTAGTGTTACAAGATGGAGTTAGTATGTAGTATATTCACTTGTATTTTGTACTTTTATCATTGTTACAAATAGGTTTACATTACATATGTATGTTTACTGTTCAGGGTAGTACCACTATTGGTTAAAACTTTAACCGCAGACCCTGCACATTAGATTTTTCTTTGTAACTTAACAAAAAAATTTACTTGTAATTTTAATATATAATACAATTTTATCGCATTAAAAACAGTTCTCTAACAAGGAAACTCAAATGTTGCTTTGTTAAGGTTTTATTCTGTGTCGTAATACTCATGTTTCTTGATATATTTATGTATTTTGGTATGTATATTTCAGTGCCTGGTTTGAATCGGGTGGCAAAGAAGTTGAACATAGACTGTGCGCCGGCGATGACGGGGTTCGATTTCAACGGTGGCTGGTCCCACCCCGTGTACGACGGTTTCGTAGTGTGTGAGGAGTTCGGAGATATAATCACCAATGCCTGGCATGAGGTAATGTTAAATTTGTTCATTTATATAGCTATTTCACTCTACCGACTAAAGATTCGTGGGTTCACATGCCGTTCGAGGGTTATATTATTACACGATAGATAAATAAATGTATAGAGTGACAAGCCTCCCTTAAACTACTTTTACTGTGATCTTTCGTGTAACGGTATAAAATTGTTATGACGAAAAATTTTTACATTATTTATTGACTTATATCTCTTTCGCGACTTGACAGTCTCTTAGAATATTGTATTAAGCCAAGGAAAGTTTTGATTAGACAATAAAATATAAATTCTTAAATTTCAGGATCAATTGGAACAAGAACGTAAGGAGATAGAAAAGTTAGAAGCAAGAGTCTATGGTAATTGGAGACGTCTCATAAAAGGGCTACTTATTAGGGAAAGACTCAAGCTGAAGTATGGATTCAGTGAGCCGACAACATCACAGGATACAAAGAAAACATCGACTGGCCCACGGCTAGCTTTGAAGAAGAAGTGTTTGGATAAAAAATAAATAATTATTTTGCTGTAAGCACCAGTGTATTTTACTTTGTGATACGATTAACTTAAGTATGTTGTGCATGGAGTAATGTGAGATTATGTTTAAGTGGTTTTCCTTGCTGAACACAAAGAGTTTGTTTCTATGTTCATTTTCAGGTGAAGATTCTTGCCAGGTAGTATATGGGCCACCAAAATAGTAATTTTTCAATGCTCTTTTCTTATACATTCAATTTTCTTCATAAAAGTTGGGTTATAGTCTCACACACATTTAGTGGGTTTAAGAGCAACCACAGAGTTTGACAAACTTAATAGAGAATTCTCAAGTGGGCAAACCTCACAATGGCATACAGTACATGGGCATTGAATGTTATTTAATCGTTTGCCTAATTACTGGTCTGAAAGAAACTGTTTAGCGAGAAAATTTTTGTTCTCATAATACCTGAAAATTAGTGCTACGAAGCAATAATTAAAAATATATTGCCACTTTTCAATTTATATAAGTATTTCTTAATTCAGAATTCGGAATGCCAGTACATTATGATATTTATATACCTTGTTGTACAGTTGGTAAAGATGTTCTAAATAAACTTCGGAATGGTAGAACGTAAACATAGCGAGCGCCGCGTTCAGAGTGAACCAATAGATGCCAGAAATATGTTGAACAGTAACAGTATCCCCTATGCGGAAGTATAAGAAATATACTTATACTGATACATTCCAGTGACCCCATTCGGTAGAAGAATAAAGCTTCCGCATTTTGGCACAATGGATCGTATTTAACGACTAATCCGCCTTTATACGCAACTAGCTTTTACCCGCGGCTTCGCTCGCATCAGTAGATATAAAAGAGCAGTACATTTTTTTTATAAAAAAATATCCTGTTACCTCTACCTCTAAGAATATATGTACAAAGTTTCATGATAATCGTTTGAGTAAGTAATTTTGGCATGAAAGCGTAACAAAAACCTTATTCACATTTATTATATTACTAAGGATTATGGTGTCTGGTTTTCAGAATTATTGTTAAGTATTTAGAAATGGATTATACAGTACTTAAATTACACTGATTTAAATTAAGTGTGAATAAATTCCGCCTATTTTAAAATCACAATACAATCGACATCACAAAATATTTGCGCAGGGTAGTTCTTCATACTGATACTGTCATTTCTTTGATTCTTTTTTTATAATCTAATCGAACGTCATTTCAAAAATCGTGAATATTCTTTACATTTTTACAGATTCAAATTCTTGTATTGAAAAAGCCATTTTAATCTAGCCTGTGTTTTTTTGTTATGTTAAGTTGAAATGTTAATAATTTTAATGCATGTATGTAGTCTTATGCACGGAGATAGCTTTGAAAGCAATATTGTATTTTTTTATTCTGTCACCTTATTTTAATATAATGTGTAAAGGAATCAATTTAATAGTATTAATAAATAAAGCAGTACCGTCATTATAATAGTAGAAATATTGTTTATATATCATTATTTTTGTTTTATCTACACCTTATTGTTCCGGTATGTTAATAATAATTTCTGTAATGTTAAATAAAATATTGTTTCATATGATTTTTTATCAAATTCAACTTCCAAGTTTTTTTGTACCCTAAAAAGTAGGCACCCTAAGAATTAACCGGTGATTTCTTATGAATATGAGATATATGTTAAATTTTTGCTTCTTATTTTGTTAGCTGATCTATATTGTAATCAGACTTCGATAGCTCTCTTATCTTATGGAATTTTTAAGGTTGCATAGTTACATAGCTTACCATCGTTTTTCAGTATAGGACTTTATTATATTTATTATGCGTAGATACAAATAGTAAAGGGAATGGGAGAAATGAATAAAACTGTCCTTTTTAAATTTATTTATTTTAAATGATAGCTTATGACGATCATTGTCAAATAATATGGCAATAAGCTGTCTTAACATTATGTAGATTTAAATATGCATGTTACGTAGCAAAAGCGCCAAAGCAAAGTTAGATCTAGCACAGCTTATTGCTGTAGGATATAATAAAATGACAATTTATGTACAAAAAATCTTTGATGTATAAAAATATGTATATCAACTTCAGATCTTCAAGACGAGATCTGGTCGGTCGAAACGATTGCACGATGTGCAATCTTATCCGCGTTTACAGGATAGTTTTTGTTACCTTACTTTCACAAAGTGATAATGTAAGGTGTAACCACAATGCCATTGATCAAGATTTTTCTAAATTGTTCCAATATTTTTTTGTATTTTTTATATTTTTATAGAGAATTTTACTTCCTTATAAGTCTATAACATAACTATTAAGTCTATGCATTCTTACTCTACAATATTTTATGACGAATTTATAAACTAAGGGCCCAGACACATTCATCACAGTTTGTACATATGAAAGGAATGTAACCTTAATTTATATTTTCCCATCATAAAATATTTGGGCTTATCTCATAACATTTATTATTACATACTTTTAGTCTCATCGAAGAGTATCAACCATTATTAAATCCAGTTTAATGAATGGTAAGATCAGTAGACTGGTAGCGACACGTAGCACAGATTAATTTCATGCTACCGTAAACACTTATTCAAGTTTCTATAAAGTCCAGCTTCATAGTTATCTAAGCCATGGTCAATGTGCCTGCGCCCAACCCGAATCCAACACCTTTAGGGCCGAAGTTTCTACCGTAACAGCCGCGGCAATAAATTTCACCATTAGGTCCGTCGTTAAGATTGGTGGAATCCTGAAACGATTGAAAGGTAATTTGCTCATTTTGTTTACGATTTTCTAACTTTGATTTCTCTTGATGGGTAAGAAGTTACGTCTTTTTGATCATAAGCACGACCTTGTAAGGTCCCCAGTTAGGGAAAAAATTGTTTGACCAATTTGGTAGCAATACGCGACCAAAATACCGGGCAAGTCAAGTGTTTATTAAGACATCTAAGGATGGCATTCGTGGTTCAATCTGCTTGGCTCAATATCTATGACGTAACCAATAACATATAAAATCGGATCCAATAATATTATCTGTTGACAAACCATATCCAATCAAAACGAGCTTTTTAGTTTTTAAACCAACATGAAATGTCAACGTCAGCAGTGTTCATTTTTGTTATGACGGTTATTGACATGAGTCACTGTCACTAGGTTAATAGAATTAACCCTCAAACCTCAAATTAATATTACTTTCTTGAAGGAATTTTATATTTACTATACCGCTCAATACATTATTCAAAGAAAATAGATAAAATGTTTACTTTTAAAATTTCTTTTTTGTTTCTACTTGTCGTATTAGTAGTTCAAAATGTAAAGGCGGAATTTTCTACAGAAGATTGTGCTTCACTTGGATTTATAAAAGCAAACCTTTTATGTTCTTCGTGTGATCAATTGAAAGATTTTAGCTTAGAACCTCTCATAGAGCATTGCAAGGAATGTTGTCATAATGATGAAACAGCTCCAAAGGAAAAGAAATACGCGCGGGCTATACTTGAGGTTTGCACTTGCAAATTTCCAGCTTATCCACAAATACAGGCATTCGTCAAAAGTGATAGACCTGCCAAGTTTCCGAATCTACAAATCAAGTATGTTCGCGGCTTGGACCCTATCATCAAGCTCCTCGACAAGGATGGCATCATTAAGGATACTGTTGCCATTGAAAAATGGAATACTGATTCAGTAGAAGAATTTCTAAATACCCATCTTGAAAAAGAAGAAGACGAAGATCGTAGCTATTTAAAAACTAATCAAATTTAATTAAATACATATTACATAATCCTAAACTTTGTTTAATTTTTGTTCTTGTAAAGTAAATTAATAACTTGCATTTGTAATAATTTAACTCTGAAATATTGTATGTTAGCAAAGTTGCTATAAATTGTTTTACGCTATGGTTCTCACATATTTCACTTTATTATGTGTATCAAATGGTTGTATATTATTTTATTATGGAATGCTTGAGTAATAGAAAATCAGTGCTCGTAATAATCAGTAAAAGAACCTTATGTTATACTTACAAGAGATCTATGGCAGTCCGCACATGAGAAGCACCTTTTGTGCCATGTGCCATTCTTTGAATGCATTTGTTCTGCAGCATAAACGGGGAACCCACAACGTGGGCAGCCCTGGCCCTTGGCTGCCTTCTGGCCAGTGAAAGGTAACTGCTCTGTGCTGTAAAGAAAAATGGTAATTACAGTTATGTGCCTTACATACATATTTTTTAATAAACTTGAAATTTAAAATCATTTATTTATATAAGTACAATTACTTATTATCTACTTTTTTAAAGTTAGATTTAAAACTATATTCAGTATTTTTTGTGATTTTCAATAAATTTAAAGGCAATGTAACTATATAATACAACTCAATATTATAAACCAATTGATTTCATTTTAAAACCAAATTGTGAATATCTATTAAGGTACATATGTACATACTATGTGATTGTGGGTTCAGCATCTGTGGAAACCAAAGTAGGAGCGTGGCCAAATCCAAATCCTTTAGGTCCAAAAAGTTTAGCATAACAAGCACGACAATGGATTTCTTTGTCAGGTCCATCGCACGCCAGCATGGAGTCTAATGGACGATGGCATTCCGCGCAGTTGAAACACTTCTTGTGCCACATCTGAAATATAATGTAAAATTATAATTAAATTACTAAAAACATCCTACAAATTAAGTTCAAAGAGTCGACATTTGTCTGTCGTCTAAATAATCCAAATGTCTACCGCAGTCGAACATTATACCCGGAACGTCTCGCTCGATAGGCTGGGTCTACTGGCCTACTTCCAATTAGAATGTGATAGTGAAATGGTTTACTAAATATACCCATTTCCGTTTCATCGATCCAAAATCTATTTTGAAGAGCCTACATAAGCTTATATTATTTTTTACATTTTATTTACGTGCGGTTTCATACAAACAAAATTGATGTGGACTAAACAATCTACTTTACCATTCAGTTCTATGAAGGTTAATGACCTATGATTTAAGTTAGATATAGATTTGAATAATTTGTGGTTACTTACAGTGCCCTTAGCCAATTGTTGCTCCGCCGCGAAGACCATACCGCCACATCGCGGGCATCCTTGGCCTTTAGGGGCCTTGATTGAGGTAGTGTCAGGGTTGTAATATGGACGACTGGCGGAGATCTCTTCTTCACTAAAATTATAAGTGTCAGTGTCAATATTTATTTGAGAGTACCTAAATTTATAACCGTTACATGGGCTTAAAATACTTACGTTAAGCCATCAGTTTGAAGGAATCCAGAGCCGCAGGCAAACCCGTAGCCATGAGGTCCCCATTTTTTGCCGTAGCATGTTTTGCAGTAGACATCATTGTCAGGTCCGTCGCAAGCAATAATCGAATCCAAGGTCTTAGTGCAATCACGGCATTTGAAGCACTTGCGATGCCATTCGCGACCCTTTGCCAGAACTTGCTCGGCGGCGAACACTACACCACCGCAGCGGGGGCATCCCTTGCCAGGAGGAGCCTTGATGGCAGCGGTGTCAATCACCGTAGTTTTAGGTGCTTGTTCACTGTTAAAAAGTATTAAAATTTTATTATGGTATACCTACCATACCATAGGTATGCAATTTTAGTATATCTCAATATTAAAATTGGATTATTTGCTACCAGTGGCAAAATTTCCTGAATGGTTCAATTGTGTAGAATATTCCTTTTTTATTCAGTATTTTCTCTATCACTATTAGATGTGAGTATAGTAGAGTAAACTTATCGGAAACTTAGTTATATACTGTGATCCAATTCCAAAGGTCCTTTGAAGTAAGTAGGTAAATAATCTTATATAAATGCTAACTGTTTAGTACCCATGCACCGCGGGTGGCATGCATATTTTTTCAAGTGACTTGTAATAAAATCTCGAGAATAAATATTTTGGTTGTTACAAATTTCCATGCCATATAGTAAGCCCCGTATATATCTTTAAAGGACTATGAGCTGAGGACGTTTCCTGTGGTGACTCTAGGGTTGAGGATGTAAATTAATGCCGGTGACCTTTTGCAATTATGTGATTAGTCGGGGTGTGGTATCGAAACCCGCGGTATAGACTTCTATAACTGGCTTAAAACAAACGGAGGCAAGGTAAAAATATTAATAGGAGTTCTATAAATAGACAAACTTAAAAAATATATTACACAAATGCACGTAGGGATTATTTGTAAGTATGTGAATGATTTATGGTACTGGCAAGTTAAATATTATGGAATTTAATTTTCTTTGTGAAAATTAAGTTACACATATTTATCTCTTTTTTGTAATCTTCTGTTTATATTAAGTATTAAGGTGCTTCATAAATTCTGGAGTTCAAACCAATAGGTATTCTCTGCAATTGGTATTGCTGAATAATAGACGATGTCCTAGGTCACTGGACTCTTTAAGTAGATATCGCTCAGTTTAATCCCAAACGTACCCATGTATTATGACAGAGTTCCTTGACCTACCTGGTTAACTACTACTCTCTTCTAAAATGAACAGGGAAATATTTTGTACGTAAAGACGCATAAAATATTGAAATCAATGACAGTGTCGGAAAGGCTCTGAAAATGCGCGTATCCAATTTTCATTTAGGCTAACACTGGCGATAGGTACCTAAGTGGTAAACACTCATTTGTCTATTTACAAAACATTAAGCGTTTCTGTAAATATACCTAAAAAGGATAGTCTATAAGTTAAGACTTAAGTATGAATAAAATTAATAAGATGCATTTTCCAGATGAAACTAAAATAAATAGGTAAGTGTATGTAAGTTCTGTTACCGGTATGTTTAAAAATAACCAGGTATTTAAGTGTGAGTAATTTATTTATATAATGGGGAGAAAAAATTCAAGCCGTTTCGGACAAGTCGTTTCGACTTTGTGATAATAACGTCACAAATTATAGGGCAACCTCGGTTGCTCTAAACATTATTAATTTGTGCCCATGTCAATAAAACATAATATATCTTACAAACCTTTCTTTTATGGGAAACTTTTATTGCATTTAATGTAAAAGGAAAAAAAGAGTATATGAGCGGAATCTGCATCACATTAAATATGTTGTAAGCTCACTTGCGTGGCTAGTGCCGCCTTATAAAATTAGTTCGTACGAGAGCAGAGAGCACGTTCTATTTTCACGTTGGCATTCTGCCACCTCTTGTTTGTATTATAAGCTGTTTTTATGAAAGTGACTATGTGATGGAAATAACCTAAACCTGTCGTGTAATCTGAGAAGTTTAATATTTACATGTTTTGTAACTCCCGATAAGGATTGGTACTACTTTGTGTAGTGCAATAAATTATCGAAATTGCAAAAACATCTTTTTACAATACTGTAGAATCTGTTTAATGATATAAACACACGAGCGTTGCTAAGCCTCTAAAAGCGAATAATGATAATATTACATTATTAGTAGGTACACAAGGGGCCCGTAATGTTTGAGATGTTTGTATAGGATATCGTTTACACTTCAGGTATACTTATTACCTTTGTCTTTCTACGTCCTTTATGTCACACATAAGACCCAAGGATGACATTCCCCCGTGTCCGACACCCCTTGGCCCAAATTTTTGTGCGTAGCATCCTAAGCGAAAGCAAATAAGCGTTAATAAAATTCATCTGAGGAGCGCATAACATGTTTTTGAGGAATGAAATATATCCAAGTTCTAGTATGTATGCCTGCCCTCGCCAGATGAGTAACCCTATTACCGACACCCAAATATGTTCTTACCCATTGGCGT
>DWJN01005560.1:0-11379 GCA_018248895.1 Carystus phorcus
AGGCTTGGTATTAGTCAAAGGTTTATGTATCAGACTAGGTATAGGTACAATGAAACCTCCTCTGTTTGTGACAGAAAAAGATCTGGCCGTCCACTTAGTATCCGTACAAAAAAGGCGATCAAAGCAGTAAGGGTAAACATTTGAAGAAATCCTATCCGAAAGCAAAAGATTTTATCTCGGGAGATGAAAATAGCACCGAGGACCTTAGAGCGTATTTAAAAAAATGATTTAAGACTTGCAGTTTATAAGAGACACACTGGTAATTTAACGTATAATAAAAAAAGAATATGGTGGCAACATCAATACAACTTACGCCGTACGCAAAGGGAGGTCACAGAATATCTTGTTTACGAATGACAATTTTTTTACAATTGAGCAATATTTTAACAAACAAGAAGGCCGTATTTATGCTCAAATCTCTAAAGAAGCTTCCCGATTAATCAATAGAGTACAACGAGCATTATCCGACTTCAGTGATGGTTTGGTGGGGTGATACTTATGAAGGAGTGACTTAGTCACATTTTTGTGGAAAAGGTATCAAAACATCAACAAAAGTGTATCAAGATTCTAGAGAAGGTAGTTAAGACTCTTAACAACAACATGTTCAATAACAGAGTATGGTGCGTTCAGAACAAGACTCGGCACCGGATCATAAAGCTCGATCCCCTCAATCTTGCTTAGAAACGAACGTTCCTGACTTCATCTTGAAGATCGGCCGTCATCTAGTACTGGTCTTAAATGGATTATAATTTATAATCAGTTTCAGAGTGTAAGGCTTGGTGTAAACGCCATGATAACTTGTATTGTATTGTAACTTGGAGTCCCTAAAACAAACCATACGGTTGGCGGTGAAGATTTTTTCCCTGGAAAGAGTGCGGGCTTCTATTGATAACTCGCCTCAACGTTTAAAGGACTATACTGCATGCAATGAAGACAACTTCGAATAACCTTTATATATTTTTAATGGCTTTATGTTAATGTATTAAACTAACACACTGTAATAATAAATGTTACATACAATAATAACATGTGATTTTTCTTTGTGACAATATCTATGGCAAGACTAAGTAAGGATTAATTATACGAGTACGGTTATTAGTTACTGAAACATGAATATGATATATACTAAAAAGCATACATATTATTGAGTATGAGTAAAATTTTTCGTTACGGGAAGGAAATCGTCAAAAAAACTTTAAATGCGTTTAATTAATGTTTTTTTCGTACACTATCGAATTTGTTGATAATATACTAAGTTCAGGTAAACTAAAATCCTGAAAGTACCGGTAAATTGCTAATCGAACACACAGGATAGCCCCGTTTACGCATAACCCCTCTATAAATCCTTTAAGACCCGTGATATTTTATCTCTAGTGAAAATTTTTAGATCAAAGATTTTAGTAGGTATATATTTTCTTATGGCTTGTTTGAACTCCGCCCAAACATGTACCTATATACCAATAAAATTCGAAACGTTTACCAAAATGGATAAATGGTCACCAAATTAAGTTTCCTAAATCTTATTAAATAGATCCATTTTTTCTTATTATTGACTGCCACAAAAATATGTAGACGCATTTAAAATTTACTTCAGACTAAATAATATATTGTCACAAAATCACAAAATAGACACTTAGTCTTTACTCCTACATGTCACAGATGTCGCCGGAAGCCCCCTTGCGCGTGCTTCCTGCTTTTTGCGGTAATAAAATCATACCAACCTAACCTAACCGTTAATTTGGTGCATAAACAACATTTTTGGTGTAAAAATTTTTGTAAATCATTTCTTTGAATATCAAGTCTTTATGTAAGACATTATTTGGTAATCATTTATCAATTTTGAGAAGCAAAATGAATAATTGTCCATAGCATGCAATTATTCTAACGTTTGTTTATTTATTTTGCATCACAGTATGAGATATTTTAGAACCTTTTTTTATAAAGTCAACTTATATTTTTTAGAGTTATTGAGTTATTTAATTTATTTGGTACTTATTTGCTACTGATATTTCTGATGACCGTCTGAATTATACCCTTTTCTTATGAGTATAGGTAGTCTTTTAGATCGTATTTTAAAATTATAACAAAATTTATGCACTAGGTCCCCTCAACATTTTTCCTTTAGAAGGTATATATAAATATTGAAAATATAAAGAAAATTATTTATTTTATATTGAATTCACAATACTGTACTAAACCCAAAAATATTTTGAGTAAACAGACACGGAGGACAGTAGATCCTATTACTGGATATAAAAAATATACTTATCTGTACGTCTGCTATTCGGAAATTTAACAATAACAAAATTAATGTCAAAATCTTTCAAACTTTATTCTGCAAAAAGGATCAGGACGACAACCGTCGACTTATTTAATTATTTCATTTACTTATTACAAATGTGAAAAAATTATTCGTCATTATGAAGCCTAAAGCTTTACATTTTAATGTTACATATAAAAAACCTTATAATATGTTGTCCGAACATATTTACGAGGCATTTAAGAGACCTGCAATAAGAAATCTTTGAAGAAATACATGTCGTTTAATAGGTAAAAAGTACGAAGGTCTGTTTTTAACATCGCAGATTGGAAGGTATTCGGGGGAATATTTTGGTGCTGACGTAAGCAGTAGAAGCAATTTAATAATAATCAAGTTTTAGTCATTAGATCATTATGAGCCCAAATTGGAACATGTAAGTCAATTTAGGAGGAAACGTGATTTATAAATAAAACCTCATAACAATATCTACCCCTAAGGTCTGTAGCAGGAGCACTTCCTACTACAAAAAGCACAAACTTCAGGGGCATGTCTACAATAATGATACGAGTTCGGGGCTTCTGTTTCACTAAATTAACTATTTAGCTTTTCCCTTATAGGGCACCATACTGTACTAGGGTTCATTCACAGCAACGAATTCTATCGGCTTCATTTGGCCTTCAGCGAAAGTATCATCATAATCCCCCACGTTATAAGCTTCGTAGGATATTTACTTGTTGCAGGTGCCATTACAGATAAAATTTGAACAGAGCAGATAAATATAATATAGATAGTAAAAACCCTATATTCTTTTCATTACAATTTGTTGAATTAAAGTAGTTTACGAAAGCCAAATTCAGGTTACGGTAAACCTTCCTTGTTAAATATTAGCAAAGTGTAAAACATCCAGTAGTGTACGAAATGTGTACTGATTTCATTCACGCATGAAAAATTATCCCACTATCTATGACCACGCTATTTAACATGCAGACCCCATACAAATTTCTGTAGCTGTATGAAGCGTATCTGCATAAGTAAATATGACATAAAAATCTTTACATCTTCATATAAAAATAATTACAATGTTAGTGTGTGTTTAGAAGGTTTAGTTTACACCTACTTTGTGTTCTATGTAAGTATATGACAGTTATCATAACTAGAGGAAGCTTTTTGTAATTCAAACTTCGTTACTCGACACAAAATATTCGCCCGTTCACGACTTGATGTTGGTTCTGGCGCGAGTCAAAGGAAGTCATTCACTTTAGTTTGTTTGATTTGTGAACTTTTCCACAAGCGAGTATTCGAGCGATATACTTTTTTTTTCATTCAATTCATAGTTAATAAAAATATCACTAAAGCTAACTAGAGTTAAGATCCATACCATGACGGTATTGTGAAGATTTATTTTGTTTTTATTGAAGTCGACATACATTAAATAGACAAAGGCGAGCAACGAGTAGGTACTACATAATTCATGTTTAAAAGATATCATCACTGTATATAGGCAAGTCACGAATATGTTAACGTCTTTCGTGGTCGTATTCGTATACGTATAATTTGGCGAATTGTCCACCAAGTATCTAATCTACAGGTGTAATCCGTTGTTTTTAAAACAAAACCATTCATTATTATTATATTGAACGTGTAAGGACCGATCTCGCCAGCCTTCGCCAGTCAGCGTAGCAGTTAAAAAGCCGCAAAAGTAGCAAAGCAGTATAAGCATGTCTCAAAGCATAAACCTGACTTTTTCTCGAGCATCATACTATTCATATTTAACGTAAAAGGCATTGCTACAATAATTTTAGCACATGTAATTGGATCTTACTCTCAAATGTTGATATTCGCTCACTAGCAAACTGTATTGCGACAGCATATGCAAAAAATATTTAGAGACTACATTGACAAATTGATCGATAATGTACTGCAAGCCACGCCCGTTGTACTGGCCGGTTGGGGATGCACACCCCGCCCGTTACCCTCACACCTCACTTCAGCCGAGCGCTTAAATATTGAATATTTTTGACACGAAAATGCACAAATTAACCGTTCCGCCAGCCTATAGATCATTTCAAGCTATGTTCGTTTATAATCAGCAAAATAAAAGTATCAGACAATAACGCCACCAGCAAGTTGAGTTTTTAAAACATTATCTCTCGTCATTTCGAAATAAATTTACGCTCAGCGTTAATTTCGCTATTCGGAAGTTATTAATAACTTCGTATCTTCACAAAAATGGTTGAATGCAATAAACGCTTCTAAAATTGTGTCAGATAATTTTAAAATGAAAATTAATTTTAAATTCTTCGTAGCTTTTACTATAATCATTCGCAACTAGCTCTTTCATAAATACAATTATTTAATCCTAGGTTATTGATATGGTTACATTTCATCGTGACTTGACATAGATATGATACTAGCTGTGCAAAATATATTTCCGAAAAGTATACCACGCTTTCCTGTATTACCATGTGATTAATAAACTGATAATAATAAAAGCGCAACTAAATAATAAATATTTTTTACCAAAATTAGGACGAAAAGAGTGTAGCCAAACAAATTAATCGAAGCATCTGAAGTACCCTTGCTGTATGCGCAACAGGTTAAGTATTCGCACAGACGGGGGTTTGCTAATATGAAAACAAATATCGAAATAAAATAAAGGCAAACAAATCAACAGCAAAATATAAATAAATAATAAAGAACACAACACCAGTCGCATGGCCAATACAGAAAATAAGTAAGTAAACATAAAGCGAACCAGATTACATCTGCTATATTTTTGGAGGTCATAAAAAAAATAACTAAGAATGCAAGTATTACACACACTGAACTTATACAATTGTTTCTAATATATACCGTAAAGTAAACCCGTCACGCTTCAAATAAGAAGTTCATCGCCGCTTTATAGTATTTGATTTAAAAAGAAACGCTGATGATTGCTGATTAAAGAAATCATTTTTGTTTTATGTCATTATAAAACGCAGTATTTTCAGCAAAAAAGATAATCAATATGAAAATTTCGGTCGAACGACTACGACAAACGGAAGATGATAAAAGTTGCAAATTTTACTGGGTTCCAATTTTACTGGGTCATTATCATAACTATTTCAAACATAATGGAAAAAGTAAAGAAATTGGCGGCATGTGGATTATTTACAAATAGCTTCCTTAGTTTGCAGACCTGGTAGTATTTGCAAATCAGTGGCGCAATAATATCAAGATACTTGAATACATATGCAGCATCGATCGTAATTCATTGAATTAGTAATCGCATAAGTTGTTTGTCCACTTTCCGTTGTTAACGTTGTGTTTCTAACGAACCATTTTACTTACTTTCTAGATTTTTCTCCATTTGAAGAGATCGCCGTGTACTTAACTTGACATAAGTTTAAATGCATTGAATTATTATTATACTTACATATGCAATTGTGGGGCGGCGCAAAGCGCCCGCCCCCGGTTGTACACAGGCCCACACGTGGCGCCTTCTACTCGCTTTTTCTAATACGCAAATACGTTCCGCCAAGATTTCACAGCGGATGCAGCGTGCGGAGGCCAGCTTGACGCAGCTCCCGACGCGTGTCATACGAAAACACCTGCAAACAACGGCTACAATCAATATCGATATTAATTACTATAAATCCAATCCCCTCATACATATCGACGCTATCATAAACAACTTTCTTTTGTTATGTAATTTCGTCTGGTTAATTTTTTTTGTCCCATCACTTCTACCTCGTACGATATGCTCTCTATATAACATTTTCCATGTTTCATTGTCTATATATTCAAATACTCTTTTTCACAAACTTTTAAATCCTTATCTAACATTGGACAAAAAATTGATAATTGGTTTATGTTATTTGCTGATTTCAAAACCATTACCCATTTAAAATTTTTATGGGTACAAATAAGTATAAGTACCATTGAATTCTTAAAAATCCAATCGTTGGTTGTCTTTATTCTGTACATTATTTGATATAATTAAATCCAGAATCTGTGCGGGGAGCTTGGTGTGTAGTGTGGCCCCTCTCCACGTACCGTATAATGGACTTTACGTGAGCACTACAAGCAAATGTGCATTTTATACATTGTTCTATACATGACCAACAGCTCAGTCTAGCAATGCCTCGGTGCCTCGACTTTTCATACTACTTTCATGTTTCAATATTATGTAAACAAAAATTGTGAACTTGATACACAAATTTTATCACATAGAATTTTTTCGTTTCTCAAGAGTAGATTTTATACGCAAGTAGTTCATTCGGCAATTTAGAAATAGTAGAACCCTTCATGTATTTTTACTTAGGTTCATTCATCAACACGATACGATTAAAAAAAATCAAGATAAAACAATATTTATTAATTATATTTTTCTTTATACAGAGTGAAAAATATGTGACTTATTAGCAGGTCCCTGGCACCTCTCGCTTGAGTCAGCCGCAAAACAACTCGTGGTGTACCTACCCGCTGGGTGCTTGAGAACCAGTACTACCCCTTACTTCTTTTCTTTCCTTACCAGCAACACATCAGTGACGATTTTTTAAACGACTTCAAAAAAGAAGGTTTTCAATTCGTCTGTTTTTTTATGCGTGTTAATAACTTTTTACTGGGTGCACCGATTTGGATAATTCTTTTTTATTCTAAAATTTTTTATTCTTTCTTCAATCTGCCATTACTTTTTTATTCTAAAACGGGTACTTGTCATGTGGTCCTATATACATATATTGGAGCGACATCTCACGTGTGGTTTTTGAGTTATCCCTAATAACGCGCATTTGCGGGACACATGCATCAAGGAATCGGAATATTTTTATTACGTCGTATTGAATAGAAGTCAGATTTTTTTCTTCCATCCATTGCGCGATTATAAGTTGCTGGTGTCGTTAGAGGCAGTGACCACCTAATATAATGGAGACAACCCAATATAAATGCGGTATTCGATAGTTCTCGGAGTTTATTGCCGATAATTGCGATTTCTTAGACATGCCTAACATAACTTCATACAGAAGATTGCAGTATATTTATTGTAAAGCTACAGTCAGTTAACTTTTTTTTTAATTCTCACGCAGTGATTTGCATGATTTTATGTTATAAATTTCACTAATAATTCTCTAATATCTTCAACAACAACAATAGTTTTCTCTTATAGACTATGCAAGCAATAAGAAAATATTTTCGAAAATTCATCCTCCACGGTTGTAAAAGAGAGGTTTAAAATTTGTATGGAATGGTAGAAAAAACAATTATATCGTGATATTACGTATTTATCGTATTTATATTTAGTGTCTTAAATAACAATTAAAAATATGTGTATTGACTGTTATTGTATCAGCATTGACGACCCGCAATGGTCACTGCTGGATCACTTCCTGGGTTCGATTTACAGCGGAAGAGAAATTTAAATCATGACTTTAAAATTCTGTTCTCGGCCTGGGTGAGTGTTCTTGTCTTTCTGTGTTGTCCATGGCACCCACGACACAACAAATCCTAGTGTGGGGCTACGAGTGTGTAGCGTTACTTTATTTATTTATCAAAATTTATCACTTAAGGTTGTAAAATAAAGTTTGTATCAGGTTCGTAAAAGAACTACTAGACGAATGCACTTTAGGCAAAAAATGTTTATGTTGATTTCTATAAAACAGTGAATGTTGAATTGTTGTTGAATGTTGAAAACCAATACATCTTCATGCAACACCAAATTTGGTTTGTTTGTTTGCTTGTTTTGAATATAAATGAAAAATTAATTGTACAATATGAACATAATTATTAATATGTCATGGAAGATCACTTATGTAATTATATTAGAAAAGGACCTAGAATGGAGCCTTATGAGTTACCAATAATAACTGGTGATTCGGATTATTTAGCTTTGTTAATATATGCATTTTGCATGGATAAAACCATTTCAATAGTATGATATAGACTAAGTAGACACAAGTAAAATTAATAGGTACCTATTTTAAATCATATACGCCATAATTATCAAAATCATTCGTAACAGTCATAATGGATTACCGAGACAACAAGAATGCTTTAAAATTGACTCGCTACCATTTAATTTATATGAAATTTGATTACAATTAAAACATTCCGATACTATTTATTGGACAGTAAACACCTCAATTAAACATCTTTATACTTCGATTTAGTTCTAAAACGATTAAATAACAAAAGCATTTTTAAACCCTATTTCATTAGTCCCGAAAGAAGAAAAGCGTATGAATATTAATAAAACCAAAGAAAATATGTTATTTTTACCAAAACGCTTAATTTAATCATATATAATTTTGTCATTTCTCAAGAGTGGATTGTAGTTTTGAAATTAGGAATCCATGTATTTTTAGTTACATTTATCAATACGATAATCTAGTTACAGTGAACTAGTAGTAGGTAGTACTAGTAGTAGTAGTAGTAAACAGTCTTTATTAATTATATTTTTCTTTATATGGAGCTGAAAATATACGACAGCATCAGATTCAACAATTGGTTGACTTTGAAAAGCGAGTTATAAAACTGACAAGTTGCCTTTATATTTAGTTTCATCTTACCCGGTATCCGCATGCAACAAATTCAGAAATAATAAAATGAAACACCTAAAGCGAAATAACAATTGAACTGTTATAAAAAACTTTTATTTCATGTTCATTTTAAAGTACAAAATTTTAGATCCATAAATTAATTTAAATTACATATTAATCTTCAATCTTCCACAACATGTTTAAACTGAAAATTTAATCAACAAACGCGCCAGTAATTCACTGAAACCAAGGTATTATGATAATTGGGTGACCATTTTTCAAAGAGCAGTTACATTGTCGGTACGTACCCGAGACCGGATGTACGAGTGAACGCGTGGAATCGACTAGGGGTGCGCGCTGTACATGACTGATGAATCTCACCGGAGCCTCGCGAAGGGCGGTCGGGTGGGCGGCGGGCGCTGCGCGGAACTTATCCCCCTGGCGAGAAGCGCGAGCCCGACGACCAATACGTATTTAACTAATTTTAATGACCGTTCCTCGGCGCACAACAGATACTAAAAGTTGAACGAGAACATGCACTTTTTATGCATTGAATTACCTACTATTCTTCAGAACATTTCTGTTCATTTTAAAGATTAATTGTTATGAAAATATGACAGTACACAGCAAACGCCTATATTCGTAATAGGAAAAGCATGAGGGCGAAGTTCACAAAGCTTTTCCAGACCCGGGCAAGTCCATATTTAAGGAGTACACCGCTATTGTACGTTAATAACCGGACCGTAAATTAAGCGCGCTTTCCAAACAAGTGAAACCATTCAATTACCTGCCTAACGCTGTCGATCACTAACAATGAACCCAAGTGTACGGACTATAAGTACATCATTATATTAACAATTGTACGCGTGTTTAGTTACCACACTCTTGCTAGAATTAGCCTCTAAACGACACGTCGTGTGCCTGCTGGAAACTAGAAAGCCAGTGCTTTCTTTCTTCTTTTTTTTTCATGGCCGGTCTTGTGGATGTCTGCGTCTAAAGATGATCACTTAACACTACATAACCTATATCTACCTATATACCGGCCAGGCACCGTTTTAAAATATATGCATTAAGTAATAATGCAAATCTGAGAAAGATTGATCGGAATGCATACTTAGGTATCTCCCACGAAAGAATTATACGTCCATACTGATAATAGTTTCAACAAACTAATTCTCTCTTTCGACAATGCCCGCGGGAGTCATGTTGCTAGTTTGTCGACTTCAACGTTAATTATTGCCACGTGAAAGAATATCGTCACCGACGACCGGGCGTATTGCTAAACCAGGAACGTGATAAAAGTGTTGACGCGGTTAAGAAAGATACGTGAATCAATCGGCTTCTCATTTTTTCAGCTCGTTGCTCTCTTACGCCTACGCCATACACTGCCTCAAACTTTGTAAATAGTATCTTTTGTCATTGTGAACCATTCCATTTTCCGCTAGGCAGCCCACCTGCCCACCGTGTAAAGGTCAATGAAATGCGGTTATTACTCTATGTCGAGGGTGACAAACTTAATGAGAGCTAAGATCTACTTTTTACTTTCGAAGCTTTGGGCGATTTACCAATTGCGTACCTACATCTCAAAATTATAAACAAAACTGACAGGAAAACATAAAATTGAAATAACTTAAATAACTATTTATTAAACCTTTCCACGCGTTTTTTTACATATAAGCGTTATTTTTTGGTATAATTATGTTTTAACTTTTAAATTTTTGTCTTGCCACGATCGACTCGACTAATAGCCGCGATCCGCACGCATGACCGAACAGAACGATCGAACGCGATTGGCCGTGTGACCATACGTACTCTATCTCGACATAATCATGTCTAAATGTTATTACACAAATCAGGGAATCACTTCGATAATGACAAAGATAATCAATTATTATTGGCAATCAGTAGCCTATTAGAACAGCCGAATTCACCAAATAACCAAACCGTGACGAAGTTGACTTGAAGTTCATAATCATAAATAGCATAGTGTATCTGTAGGTACTGGATAAAAAAATATCGAGCTTTATACCATAATATCTTCATGCCATTCTATCATGGTAAGCAAGTAGATCTGACGAACTTAGAAAAAGAAATCTAATATTGTTGTGATAACCATAAAACTCCAAAGAGTCGAAATACGTAAAACGAGCAATGTGTATCAAATAGAAAACATACCAAACAACAATGGCTAACAAATCTCAAAACAAATCGTTATTCTCTGTACAGACCGTTTTACATTATATCCTCCCGGAATATCTATCATCGAGATACTTTTTGTTAAGGTGTTAGTCGCTCATTCACACATGAACCACTAAATAGATTAAGGTGAAACTTAGTGTACAGACGGACCCTATCCTAGAAGAAAAGTAAAATGTAACATTTTGTAAATATTCATTGATTAGAATAGTTAGCATATAGGCGATTTCCACATTTTTTTGTTTTCACATTTCTCAAAAGAATAAAAAAGAGACTCGAAAACAGACTTCTCAGTAGATATACCCAAGGCTCGGAAACCGGTTTAAAATCCAAACCGGTTTCGGTCATTGACCCCAAACCTAAATCGATTTAGGTTAAAGGTTGTACCTAACCGGTAAAAACCGGTTT
>DWJN01005561.1:0-11378 GCA_018248895.1 Carystus phorcus
CTTTTCCTCGGCCTACCTCTACCCTTATATCCGTCTACTTTCAAATCTAGTACTCTCCTCGTAATATGACTCTCATCCCTCCGCATTACATGCCCGTACCACGCCAGTCGGCTTCGTCTCATCTTTTCAACCACTGGTGCTACTTTCAGACTTTCTCTGATATACTCATTTCGTATCTTGTCCGTCCTTGTAACTCCGTACATCCATCTCAACATTCGCATTTCATTTACATGTGTTTTATTTATTTATATACATATGTAAGGTAATATAAGTGGCAACACCCCAGTACACTAGACATAGAGGCACCTGTTGTCGGGCGCGGGGCTGTGGGGGTCTCCGTCGTCGGGGCGGCGCTCCCGGGGGCGGAGCACCAGCCGCTTGCGGCTCGGCTTCAACGTCAGCAGGTCCTCCACGCTGGCGTCCGACTCCTCCAGCCCGTCGAACAGCGACTTCTGTGGGACGATGCTGTTATAGTTACAAATCTATAATAATATTATAAACAGGATTAGTTATTAACTTTGTATGTAGGGAATAATTTTCGGAAATACTCATCCGATCATGAGACTTCTTTCGCCAATGTGTAGAATGGAGTTTTAGGAGTGATACAGGCGACATATGTATTATCGCGGAGAATGCAAATAATTATTCCTGGTTAGCTAATTTGCGAAAAAGACAGCAAAATGTCATGAACGATACCGAAAGGCTGGCCTTGGAGGTAGGTCTATCGCAGCTCTTGAAGGGTTTAGGGCAGAAAAAATAGATATGATGAGCAGATGGAATGCGATTTATTTATTACACACGGTTCGCAGCACAGTACATAATTATGATAGAAGCAGAGAGCAGACAGGAAGTAAGACAGCGGTCAAGTGTGAACCGTTTTGACTTATTACATAGACTATAAATAATATATTCTGTTTTGTTTACAGATTATATTTAGTAACACCAACATGGAGCAGAATTTGAATGATGAGTTTAAATTATTGTTCTCGGTCTAGTCGCCAGTTTCTGAAAGGCTTGTCAAAATTTCGTTCATATAATACGCATATTAACGTGAAAGTTCTATGAAGTCAGTTCGCGTTTCTGAAACGTTTATTAGCGAATAATTTCTGAATAATCATGCTTTCTGCAACCCAATTGACGTTTGACAATAGATTTGACAGTGAATTTCCAACAGTCGTAACTGTTGGCCGATTTCTTTAGACAGATGATTATGCCAACATTTACCTTACCGTTTGAATTTCTGTAAAATTTTGTAAAACTTAAAATTAAAAAATATAATCATGTTATAAGCACGTATTACATTGATTAATTTTTTATAAGCTATCTTATTTTTTCTTAATTATAAGCCCCTATCCACGTATATCAGGAATAAGGTAAAATTAAAGTCAAATTATAAATCAAACCAAAGTATATAATTTCATTCCCTTCGGATCATCAAAATAAACAAGGTATAAAAATACTTGGTATTAAAAAGCAGATTAATTTATCAACTATTTTTCGAGATTTTCAGCCAGAAACATGATAATTAAATTTATATAGACGAAATTTGCTTACCTTATCTGTGGAGGGTGTTGGGTATTCGGCGGTAATGTTTGTAATGACGGCATGGTTGTAATTCCCGCGCCCGCCTGCTGCTGAATGCCGCCCGCCGACTGCTGCTGTTGCACCTGATATAACCGATCACATATAATCCCCTCCAATAAAACCACTTTACAAATTCAAATCTCACACTCGAGGCCACCATCACAAGTTTCGCAACCTTCCAACCTTATTCCAGATGTATCCCGAAACATTGAATAATTATTAATATTTATTAACTCCTACGGGTACACAGAATCAGTAACGACCATGGGATCACAAACAGTATTAGACGTTATTTAGGATTCCATCCTTGAAGGATTTTTTGGGTCGTATGCCGCAATACTGCGCAAAATCCGACTGCGCAACTCAAATTGGCATAATTCAATAATTCAGTGTTTACGTTTTTAAAAATGAATCAAAGTAGTAGTAGTCCTTCTGCCACATTTGTTATGTACTATACAATAACACATAAATATTCATTACGCTAGAATTCACATAGCACGTGGTCAGCAATATCATACAATGTCTACTATATGACATTAATATAAGTCTATTATAAGTTACTGTATTATACTATATTATATTATTATTATATATTTTCTAGTATATCCATTTTCAATTTATTCTTCAAATGATTTTTGAAGTTTATAACATAAAAAAATGCAAAAATATACGTAACTTTATTCTTCTCTAACACCTTATTTTATTTTCAAAATTTATCACATCAAGAAACAACATATTACATACATATATCACCTATAAAACTAACTAATATATGAGAACTAGCTGTATTCGGCGCGCGTTGCTACGCATATTAAAAGAAATTAAAGAAAAGCCCGCATGTATATCAATCATGTGTCTAATCACATTTTCGACTGTTACTCATAAACAATCGTGTCCGATCGATATAATGTTGATACCAAAACTGTCGTCAGAGAATTCTGAAAAAAGTTTCTAAAGAAATCGACGCTCTATCTCCTACCATTTCAGAGTCCACAAAGGACATACAGACAATCATTCATATATATTAAGATAGACAAAAATGTGCAAATTGTGAAAAATTATTCGTTTTTTTATATTTTGTAACTAATGCAAAATATTTTCTTATATGGTGTGTGATTAAGTTCTGATATCGACCAGGGGGATATGGTTCGTGTGTGTAAACGTACCTGATGTTGCGCTAAACTGCTGGGCATCGAGGAGACCACGGTGACGGTCTGGTGGTGAGGCTGTGTGGGCTCGTGCTGCGACATGCTTATCTGTTGCTGTACCACTTGGTTCTGATTATCCACGATCTGCTAGAAAGAGAGAGAAAACTAAATGCGATGCAACGCGGAGTAAACTAGTAGTATGTTAACACGACATGGAATACCTTTTTCTGTTTAACGCGTTTTTATTAGCTACACCTGTGTTTGTGTATCTATGTAAGGGATTCTTTCAAAGTTTTTATTTTTGTTTACATGTCCGGATTTGACGACAAGGCATTAAATTTCATTTTCAGCCTCATATCCTTGTCAGAACCACCATATTTAAGTAGTAAAGTACTATCAAATAGAGAGCAGTATCAGTAGAGGCAACTGAAGCAAGCCCGCTTGGTGATAGGCTCTCGCGTAAGGATTATATTACTAATATTCTTACTGACTCATTATATTAATAATATTTTATTGGGTTGGCAACTAAGTCATTGCCGATTTTCGATATAACTTTATTCAATTAGATATTGCCCGTTCTTATTGATGACCTTTTTCCATCGTTCTGTCAGTGTAAAAGTTCCCCGTTCGTAAAATGTCTGGTCTTTGATGTAAAAAATATAGGTTAGACGCTCTGACCACGTTAACAAAACAAAAGAAAGTGTAGGGTGAATTAGTTGCCAACCCAATATTATTGATATTATTATCTCTACAGAAGTCCGCCTGGCTAACTACCACCTTCTTGCGACTGTCAGCTGGGAGATGATTCGACGTGTTCCGGATGGGAGTTCGATAGTCTTTCCTCTCTTTTTTTACTGGATGGCAATCAGTGATACTTATGGCATTGCTGATGTCCATAGGAGACAGTTACATACCATTCACCATCTCTACATACAGGCTCTTTGTGTGAATTTTGATATCGGTTTATTGCTCAAAAGGTTATTTATTATCTTAAAGTATTCTTAGGTATGATTCATCAGTCGTATCAGTTATCAACATCTACTTGGTGAAAGAATATACTTCCCAGCGTTCTTATTGAGGACTATCTGTTAGAATTATATTTTTTATAGCGGTATCCATATCATTACTTGAAATCGATCTTAATAACATGTTTATTGTTATTTGCTAAACCTTACTTGTTGCGACTTGATCTCGGTGTTCAAGCCAGCTTTCTGGTTTTTGTCGAAGAGCAAGTTAACGTTGTTCTGTGGTGACGCCAAGAAGCTCAGGTTTATCTCTCCAATGCCGGGTACGTTGAACTGCTGTGTGTGTACTGGCTGACTGTTGACTACCTGTAGACATTATAACACAATGAGTCCACTTTATTACTGATTCTCTATAACCTTTGTGTTTATGTGTGTTCTTTAGGTGGATTAGTTGGGTTGAGCCATTACTAAAATACACAAATATTGGTTTCAGTTCTCGGTGGGCTAACAAGTAAAGGGCAAATGTTAACCACGACATTTTGAAAAACATGGGTCTTTTTCTGTACACAATATGTTACTTTTCCAGCATGAATAATTATCATTTCAAAAACCTCACATTATCTCATTCCTTTCCATTCTTTGATAATGACATTATTATTTAATATGATTAATATTTTTTAAATTACATCTTCACAAATCAAGTTCGCAAAAATGTGTATTTTTTAAAGCGACTATACCTAGTGCACCAGTGTTATAATTATATATATAACATGTATACAATCAAAACATTACAGATATTAGTAATGCCATATAAACCACAACTAGATGCACCTAATTGCATACATAGAATGCTGGCAAGGTTGAATATATTGAAACTATGGGAAAGATGCAGTCAAAGTTACTCCAGAGTATTCAAGAATGCGGTTCTGTAGTTTTATTAAGAGTTTAAAATAACAAATAAGAATATAAAGTTGAATTACACGGATAATAAATCATTGTAAAACAATAAAAGATATACTTGATTCAATATACATATTATAAGCGGATTTAGTAGATATTACACAGCATCACTAATAAAATTCTAACGATCCAAATTGTGACTGTACATGTACACACCCAAAACTTTTTTCACAATCGGTTCTACCATGTAGGAGTCCAGTGACATTATACAGGCAGAACAATTTTTAAAGTCTACACTATAAACTATATTTATTACGAGTTACCATAACATTGTAACCTGGTGCCAGATTTAACACCATGGGATAGTGTATTCCAATAATTCGAAAGGCAACTTGGCCACCCCAATGTTTGCTATGGTCATGGGATTCAATTAAGAATACTGAAGTCACACCAAAGAAAACCCATCAGCTAAGGTGACATAATCCCATCACCACCATGATCACACTTGTTTGAATTTTGTAATTTAATGCATCTATCATGTACCACTTTAATGAGTGAAACATAATTATTAATCAATATTATTGTCGAAATTGGATATTTTTACTGAAATTCAAGAACTACTTGAATCTTTCTGCTCCTTGATTTATAAGGTTAATGCTTAATAAAGATGAAAGATAAAGATTATATTCTTGTACTCTCTGGGGCACAATGCACTACATTTTTGGGCTATATGATTAACAAAAAAATAATGAGCTTTTTACCTGAACAAATTTTTGCTGTATATCTTGTTGTTGCGACAGCTGTTGTATTTCTGGTTTCTGATGTTGCTGTTGCTGCTGCTGCTGCTGTTGTTGGTGCTGTTGCGTTTGCTGCTGCTGCTGTGATTGATGCTGTTGCTGCTGTTGTTGCTGCTGTTGTTGTTGTTGCTGTTGCTGCTGCTGCTGCTGTTGTTGCTGCTGTTGTTGTTGTTGCTGTTGTTGGTACTGTTTCTGTAACTGACAATCAAATAAAATTGTAATAAAGAATGGAATTCTCTAATTGGAGTTAGACTGCGTCCTTGAGTCACTCTAGTAAAATACTGTCTTTTTAGCCATATCTAAATATTATCATATCTGTAATTTGATTTTACATGAAAAAATGCATTTGTATTTTATGTATTGGCCATCTGTTATTGAGTAAAAAGCGTTGGTTCAATATTTAAAAACATATGGTTCTGATTTCTATTGTTTTCCGATTCGATTTAGATAGTCATTAAAGTGTGAATTATGGGCTTTTTTCAATTATATTTTTAACATTTTTCTTGTGCAAAACTTCACTCAGTTGTCTTGGTTCCGTATTACTTGGTTTTCCCGATGTGAGATTGTTGCATTTATGTTATTAGTCATTGAAAAGATCTTTATTTTTTAGAAGAGTCGGCAACAAGGTTATTTTTATTTCAGATTTAAACCAATCTTGCATATAATCCAATCTTTCAATCGATATTCAATCTCCATTCCGATTACAAAACATGACAAACCCATTCCTAACAATCCACCAATATCTGACTTCATTTGACTTCATTCATTACTGTTATATCAATATTCTATTGTAATCAAGAAAGAGATAGAGGGAGTAATATTAGAGATTTGAAACCAATATCATATAATAACTATGCCAGCTGTACTCTCTTGCAGAGCAACAGCAAACTGAGATCAGTGCACCACATGCTCACATTTTATCAGTTTCGGATCGTCTGGCCGAGTGTGTATATAGCCAGTTTTTTTAATTCATATTATGTATAATGCCTGAGGCTTAACTGGAATTAACACAAGGAAAATTGTTTTTAAAAAATCACAATTTCGATGTGTAGGTTGACTATTAATACAATTTTATGCAAGTCTGAATAAAATATTTGATCTTACATTTAGAGATTCTTATGTTATCAACAATAAATTTTGGGTGGTACAGGATTAATCATACATACTATATGTTAAGACAGCCTATATGAACTAGTTTCCCATTAACACCATAACTACAAAATTTATATGTATATTACATTTCCTTTGTACATTTAACAAGATTATTCCACTGGACCAGATTCATACATAATTTGTATTTAAGATAATAAAAAAGATTTCAATAATAGAACTGTGTCATTATAGTATTACTTGAAATTAAATAATCTTTTTAAATGGCATAATGCCAGGTTGTTAGTACAAAGTGCTCACCAGTTCTTGTTGATCTTGTTGGTTCTTAATATGCTGTTGAATAGCTTGGTGTTGTCGCTGTAAAGCTTGCTGTTGAAGCTGCTGGAGCTGCTGTTGCTGCAACTGCTGCAGTTGCTGCTGCTGAAGCTGCTGGAATTGCTGCTGTTGCTGTTGTTGCTGGATTATCTGCTGTTGTATCTGTTCATTTAAAAGATGCAAACACTTATTTGAGAGCACGCTTTGGTCTACTCCAAGAGTTCTTATAGACTTTATTTATACAATACAATTTCACATTGAGATAGATTTTATTATTAGGTAATAATTAACAAATATCAAAATGCCTATGCAATATCTAGAGATCATAAGACAATAGCTATAATAAATTTTACTGTTACATATACATGTAATCTCTGTTATATTCAGTTTTTAGCTAATAATATCATACACACAAATTATACTGTCAAAATTGTGAATATAATAAAATTTACCTGTAATTTGTCATCTTCTTCCTTCTGACTCCTATACCTGTATTCCTCAGACTGATTTTCAGTCTCTGATTTAGATGGTTTTATGTCAGGCCTACGAAAGCTGTTATTTTGCTTATCTAATGCAAGTAAGGTGTTAGCCGCTTCGTATTTATCTTCAAAGGTAATTCCAGCCTTTTCAGCCAGTGTCTCCAAACACTGCAGGGGCCGTTTTGTTGGCTTGGGCGGACCTTTAGACTTATCAATTTGCCCTCCACCTGGTGATTGCTTTGGAATAGTTCTTGTTATAGTTATACTATTTTTGTTGGCTTCATCCTTCTTGTCATTTTTAGGCTCTAAAGTAAAGTAATTTTTAGGGTAAGTATTGTCTTTGTCCTTTTCTCCGTTTTCAATGAGTGTAATTGTAGTGGAATTTGTAACTTTTAGAGTCTTGTCCTTGGGGTCTTCTTTTTGTATGGGTGTTCCGGCACCATGCGGGGGAGAGAGCAGCTGCGGCGCCACATGCTGACTCACTGGAACATTGGCATTCTGAATATCTGAACCTAACAACTGTTTGTCTCCGGGCTTCACTAGTTGTTGCTGGAACCCGGGACTCTGCGGTGAATCCTTCTCTTGCTCCTTCTTCTTATGTAAATTATCTAATATTTCGGCCCTGCAAGGGAAAGAAACATATATTGAATAATAAGAAAATGTCAAGTATCTTAATTTGCTACTAAATACAAAGCTGTTTTATTCGGGTCACGATGCATTTACACTTTATACCTGTAGAAATCTGCCATTACAAGTTAAAATTACAAACATTAAGGTAAACTATCTATTATATCTTTATTTATCACCATTATCACGGAAAGTCACTCATCCAGAATAATGTACTAAATAAATATTATAGTCACAATTTCTCATTTTCGTTTGAAGGAAATAGGATTCAAAACAACATTGCCGTAAAACATTAGCCAATTAATAGCGAAAAACCGAAAACTAATATTAATCAGCTGCAGGATACTAATATTAATTGATAGGCAATGCTTATATATTATTTATTAGTCATTTAACATTACATCAGTCAAAGTACTCAAAGTCAATTTGTCAATGTCAACTTAAAAACGCTAACGTCAAGATAACGAACGATTCGTTTATTCATAGATACCGAAAATAATACAGTAATTTAGAATAAATTTTGAATTATTTTTCTTTTCATAGAAAGATTATAGTTATTTCTAAGATTTGCAATTCCGACTCACTAGAATATAAAAAATAGTATCAGTGCCATCTATTTATCCATATTTTTTTTATTGGTTTGCTGATTCGAGCAAGAAACCTTATTGAAAAACTGACAACACGGCGGATATAATGTTTACACAATAATTATGATGTTAACGCGTTTTCTCTGAATAATCTGTGCTTATGAGATGCAACTTCTGTAGGTATTGATAAATGTATTAAGGTTTAAAACCCACACATAACATGTATTGTTAATTTACATTATGGCAAACTTAGTTATACAAGATAAAATAATACTATTTCATCTTTTAAGTACACTACCGCTAAGAACTAAATAGTTTAAAAAATATGTTACCTGCCCAAATGCATTTCTCAAAAACTACGTACTACAGCAATCATCATGCTTTTAAACAAAAGATTTAGGTGGATGGGATAAACAGAAAGTCTTGATAAAATCGCTTAACACTTGTTTCCGTTGCGATTTCTATTGCTATGTTCACAAACGGTACGATTACTTTTGGTATATGTAGAAGCATATTTCTCGAAGGAAACTAGTTGACAGGACCCTTGTTAGTATGTTTGGAATATAATTTTGGCTCTTAGATTTACTCGTATATATCTAGTTTTTCTTCATTTAAAATATAATCAAATTTTGTTCATAAATGTTTCTTCATTTGGTCATGATTGATTTGATTTGATTATAGATAAGCGTGTGATAATCGTTGCCTAAGCAACATTTCAGTGTTTTGCCTTTGCAAACAGAAGGTAAAGTAAAGGTTAAAGGTAAAAGTAAACAAAAAGTATAGCTAATAAATAAGTAGTAGCGATATAAAAAGTCACAATCACATTCACCTATATAGGCCCATGTCATATTTTTAGAAAGGGATAGGTTAATTACCTATACCTATAATAGGAGATTGCAGAAGACAAAATTAATATAGTACATATATTACAAATAATATTTTTCACGTATATTTCAATTTTATTCCTATATTTTTTTTATCGTATGTATTATATATCTTCTTATTATATATAAAGTACGTGTCACGGTCTTTGTCCGCTGTGGACTCCTAAATTAATTAACTAATAATAAACTTTAATCAAATTTAGTACACCGTGTCCAGTTTGGTGCAACTTAAAAGATAGGATAAATTACATCTCAATTTATAGTAGCAATATTATTTTATTGCAAATTATTTGTTTAATTTCTCACAAAGAATCAGTTCCATAAGTTTCTAACAGATGGCGGTGTACGGTAATTAATTGGCGAAATTGAGTACGTAAACCTTAGTCACAGCAACGCCTGGCCGGGTCTGTTAGGTTATATTGTTGCAGAACAACGTCTGCTGGGTCAATTAGTATAAATATATATACATAAAATTGCATGTGCATGTGTCGAATAGAAAATGAGTGATTTAGCCAAATTTTATTAGGCATAATAAGTTGTTTCTAAACAAGCATAAAAAAACATGTAATAAAAGGGCATAGCCCATACACAGAGCAAAAATGCATATTTCTGAAGAAGTGTACCTAGAGCACTGTAAATCGATTGGAATGTGTCGAAATTAAGAAGCTCAATATACCACGCGATGTTCTATGTGTAGACTCATGGAATACTAGAGCTAACTAACTAACTAGACAAGCTAGTTGTTACACTGTACTCGATAACTCTCTTGCATCATTAAAATCTGTAAATTAAGTAATTTATTTTACTTCAGTACAATGTTGTCAATGTAAAGGTGATGGAATATATTGGCATGTACCTATCTCCATTAACGGTAGAAGAAGAAGCAATTTAATTTATAATAGTAATTAAAAGACAACTTCACAATTCCCATAGATATATAACCAACTACGACTCATTGAAATATAATGACGTTTGAAAATTAAAAAGTCGCCATCTTTATTATTTCTCCGATATCATAAATGTGTGGTAGTTACTAAAATTCACGACAGATGTCACTTATGCCGTACTTCCTATACTTAAACATAGATTTAAAACATAAGTAATTTATCTTTCAGGAATTTTATCGAGTACTGGTTTAGACAATTAATGTTTGTGAAAAGTAAATGTTCTTTCTAGATGTCAATGTTAGTCCTATACTAAAAGTTGAATACACTTAAATATAACAAAACAACTTATGTACCGGAATACAACATGTTTTAAATATTGGGGAGAAAAATCAGATATCGCTTCAGAACGATTTGCATCAATTTACGTGAGAGGGCTCTCTTCTTCCTTTATGTACTGTTTGTACGTAACGTGTATCATAAATTGTTGTAAGGGATATCGCAGTTAGATTAGAATAGCAAATGAGGTTCACACATACACCTAGGTACTTAAACCTAGCTACCTACCAATAATAATGTAGGTACCTACTTATTTATTTCGTGAAAGTATTGTTATAAATTATAATTAATAAATCATTATTATGTAAATCTGTAAGTAAACCTACCTGTCCGTGTTAATTAGACGAACGAGTGGAATGCGGCTGCCCCGCCATCTTAAGATTTTTTACCGTTCGCAACATGGACTCGGTTGCACGTATTACATTTACGCTATTTTTTCCATTGTGTTGTTATTATTGTTATTGCCAATTAATTCAGTTTGATTTGTTGTGATTATACTACTAAAGTTGTTGTGATTATACTAGAAAAATATTTATGAAATCAATTTGAAACATTTTTACTATTGATAATTGTGTACTTTGTTAATTAGGTACGTCAAATTTGAAATTTTTCTCACTCAGGTAACAAAGAACCTACCGTAACAAGGATGCAAAACAGACATTTTAAAATATTTTGTGTCGCATAAAATCTATACTTATAATAAATCTCTAGAGAGGTCAATTCTGTACATGAAATATATTTCCAAAATAACTATCAGGG
>DWJN01005562.1:0-11377 GCA_018248895.1 Carystus phorcus
TACTTAAGATCAACAATGTCACATAGTAGATTAAATAATCTTGCAATAATGTCAATAGAGCACGAACTAGTCGACACATTTGATTTTTGCCACTCAAAAAGCGAGGAATGTTCGTTTTTAAATTTTCTAAATAAATTTTATCATAATCTAATGTTATTCTATATATAGTTATTATCATTTTGAACCAATTCAAATTTATATATTAAATTCATTGCGTTCTGAAATCTAAAATTATTTACTCTTTAGAAGGGGGAGGGGGGGCACCAGGTGACAATTGCCCCGGGCCCCAAATATACTAGCTACGCCACTGCACTGAGATATAAATTTTATGTGGCAAACAATAATTATATATTAGTTAATAATTATATGGCAAAACAAAGTTTGCTGGATCATCTAGTATCCTATAAAACTAAACAGATTCACTGATACACTATTTTTTATGGTGTGCGTCAGAATGGCGGGTCACCCATCCCGTATGTACAAACTTATGAGAATTATCGAAATGTTATTTCACCATTAATTGCTACCTAATTGCTACCTGAAAACCTAGCAGTCTGGATTCCGTAGCTTTTAAGGATAAATAGATATTACCAAAAATAGTTAACGAAACCTTGAACGCCTACTAAAGCAAATATAACATATAACTTTTCCAACGCATCATTTGCTATTTTGATTTAGTAGGCGTTCAAGATCTCGTAAATTGTTAATAACAATTTATCCTTAAAAGCTATAGAATCCAGACTGCTAGGTTTTCAGGTAGCAATTAATGGGAAATAACATTTCGATAATTCTCATAAGTTTGTACATACGGGATGGCCAACCTGACGTCAGAATGGCGGGTCACCTTTAAAAGTCGTTTATTTTAAAAAATACGCAGGTAGCAAATATTTAACGTTAGGTAGCAAATAGGTAGCAATTTTCTAAATCTATATCAACGTTAAATATGAGTAGTGACCCACCATTCTGACGCACACCCTGAGATCGTCGTATTTTTTTTTCAATAGAGCTAGAAGTGAAAACAGTGTTTAAATCTCAATTCCTTTTTGGTCGATTACGCTTCTGTTATGTTTTATGTGCTAGTGATAAATTCTAGTCTAACAAATACCTTCTTCGGTAATGATTCTCATCATTCGTCTATAATAAATAAATATTTTGTTCGTCGTTTCCCGAAGCCTAATAATCATTAAACTTTAATGATTGTCATAAGGGTAGAAGTTATATAGTTAATTTTACTGAAGCTCAAACCAAGAAATACCGAAGTTATTTACAGGCGTGCACATAATAGAAGAATAAATATTAATGTAATTTAGTCTATACTCTATACCAGTCTAACATGTTTTCATTATCTGTGACAAAAGAAACCAGATGGCTGATGTTTTGGTGTTTGACATTGACTGCTGACATATTATTTGATTGACTCACAAGTTGTTGACAGTTTACGTGGATGTATGTGAGTGAACAATATTAAAAGTTGTTGCTCAATTTGCTCCGTGCTCGTCTCATCTTGTTTGTGGACAAAATAGGAATCCTGTGATCAGGTTTCGTAATAAAAATAAACAACTAAAATAGGGTTTGAGATGACCGCATATAATTTTGCAATAATAATATGTTGGATTGGTATTGGCGGGTGATAGCCGTGAAGGCTGTATTTGTTTTAACATGTTTTGTTTCCTATCTTCGAGCCGAAGATACCATACAGAAATTACCGTTTTGTAATCCGCAACCCGAAAAAGATGCTTCGGCTTTCAATGAGTAAGTGCCATTATATATTATCTTTGAAGTTCTTAAAGTAGTTTATGTAAATAATTGTTTTATGAAATGCCTGCCGCTGTTTATGTACACACAATCTTGCCTGCCTAATCATGCACTTACAAGTTTAGACTAGAACTTTCTATCAATTCCAGAATTAAAGGCTTAAAGCAAACATCACTTTTTATTGAACATTTATCCAAATTAATTCAATCGATGTCATATTTAAATAAATGTTACATAGTTGTATGTGAATTTAGTGAGAAATTAAAATATCATACTTACATCTAGTGTACTAAAGTACTGAAAAATACTTTACTGTTTACATGTACAGTTAATAGGAGTTATAATGCCAAATAAGTAAATATTTCATTGTGAGCACCTTTTCAGAATCCAAATCAAAAATTAAAGTCTACCTAGACATTATAAAAAAATATGCTTATTTGCCAATGTTAGTACTTTTCTTATGTAATGAGTAATCGCTAATTGGCTAGTAGATGTTTTGCAACATATGTCACACTTTAGAATTAACCTTTATGGATTTTGTGGGAAGACATTGCTGCAGAACCATGATTTGTGGGTGTATGCAAAGTAACTCAACATAATTCCATCATAGTAGAATTAGTAGTTTACAGGTGAAACTTACAAACATTCATTTAATATACATTGAATACAATGATATAATATTTACTATATACATTGCCCCTGTTCACTAGAAATCATGAACTATGGACATATATGACCGTAAATTAGATCTTTCTTACATATATGTTACCTATGGTTAAACTTTAACCTTACATATTACTACTAACAAATTAGACTTCCCAAAAATCTAACCCCTGAAAAGATTTATAGTAACTACTCTTATATGTCTGTCTGTTTTCTCTGTCTGATTTCTTTCACTATTTGTATGTCTATATTATTATTTTAAAGCTGAAGAGTTTGTTTATACACTTTAATCTCAGGAACTACTGGTACAAATAAAAAAAAACTTTTTGGTACAGATAGTCCATTTACCGAGGAAGTTTACAATAACAATTATGTAACATAATACTAACACCAATACTCACCTAGCAAAAATAGAACAGTTCTAGGATGATATGAAGTTTGCCAGGTCTACTAATTGACTAAGTACCAGTCATTGATACAACTTATCTGTAAATAGATAAAAGCAGATCCAACCATATGCTAGCAAAATTAAATTATATGGCCTTCTGTTTGAATAGAAAGAGGGGCTTTAAAATTGCATACTATCTACAATATTGGTTAGGTTAACTGCATAAAAGCAAAATATGACGAGGTATAGAATTAAACTAATATTATATGTGTTATTCACAGTAACATCATTGTTTAATTTATTTATTGTAGTAATGTTTAGGTATATTGACAACAGGTGTTCACTGACTGCATGGAACTTTGTGTCACAGTAAATTTTGTAACTGCTGAGTAAATCTTTTCATTATTGAATGATTATCCAGTACATTTTTGCCATGTAACTATAGTTTTTATTATTTTAAAGGTTATATTAGGTAACAAAAATAGGTTATTAACATATTCATGTACTATTTTGAATAGCTAAAAATTATAATCTATATTAGTTTAGTATCTAAAGTACAGAGTATAAATTATATTGCAGTTAAGATAAATTTGGCAAATATACATGTTTGCTTACTATGCTTGGATTAAATTATTATGTAAAAATAAGGCTACCTCATGCTATGCATATTTTGTTTGTTTAATTGCTGTATGTGGTGTGTAAATATTAAAGAGTGTATTATTTAGCCACCTAATTACATGGTAATGTGTAAAAATAATATAAAAAAAAAATTCTTATCATTATTTTTCACTTTTTATTATTTTGCAATCAGATAAATATACATAAGCATTTTTAAGTGAAAACTGCAAATGTCTTTCATAAATATATACAAACCCATAATAAACAATAATAACTATATGATATATTAAAAATAATATGAAAATTATGTTTGTATGACCTGACCAATTGGATTAAATGTACCCATATATAACATCTAACAACCAACACATCAATAAATAGTTTCAAAACTATTGTGTTCATAAATATACTGACTTATTTTTCATTTGATTTTTAAACAAACCTCAAAAAAGGAGAAGGCGGGAATCTCTTGTTTTAATTCGTCTGTATTTTCTTTTATTTATTTGTGTTTTTACTGTGTGTATGGATTTGGATGATTCTTTTTTTATTCTTGTGGTCCCATATAAGTCTCGGCTATATCTCTAGTTATGCGCATATAGTTGATGCATATTATTATGATTTCGGAATTGAAATATTTATTAGAGCATATTATATTGATGTAGGTTTTTTTCTTTTGACAAATGGATTATTTATTTCCAGCCTGCTTATAGTGAGCACACTTGACGGAAGATTGACCGCATTCTCAACAGAAAATGGCATCAAAGCCTGGGTGTTGGAAACTCAACCATTGTTGTCATCGAACTTGCATCATGTGGAGGTAGAAGCTTATGCTATTTATCGCAATTACACATTCCATTAAGAAGAGATATGGCTCACCAAACATTCCATAAATCACTTTAAATGTTCTGAAAAAATATACTGTTTAATATGCTCGGCATCATGAAAGAGCTTATGAAATGAGTTTATAATATTAATACTGGATTGTTAACAGCAAAAATAATAATAAATAAGTATCGCCACACACTCATAGGCTCATACTAGGATACCCCGTGTCGTAGGTGACATGGACAACACAGAAACACAATAAGACATATCCAGATTGAAAACAAAAATTCTTAATTCAAATTTCTGCCTCACTGGGAATCAAACCCAGGACCTCTTTGAACGGCGGTCCGGCGTGGTAACCATTACGCCCCGTTATTGATATTGGGTGCTGTTTCTAAACATAAGAAAGTAAATCTTGAAGTAAAACGAGAGCACATTACTAGAAATAATAATGTTAGTAGAGCGACTTGCTAAATACCTAACTGCATTTAAACTTTATGTAGGTTTTCAGTTCACAAATATCATTAAGGCCTCTAGTTGAAATGCAGTAATTACTCTTAGTGCAAGACCTTTATCCTAGTTCGTAGTGACCCTGCTTACAAAGCTAGGCTCAGGTTTGAATCCCGGGCAGACATTTAAGTCACAGATATTTGGGTCATAGTCTGATTTTAAACTTTTTACATCGCGGTCACTCAACATTTTAATTGTAGCAGGTACTCACTATATGCATATTTTATACAGATATTTCGACCTAGTTAGGTACTCGGACCATGGTCACGGCGAAATTATCGGGACAAGACACTGGGTCCAAACATCGGTACAATACAAAGAAAAAGATCTTGAGTACCCGATACAATTAATATGTTAGTGATGTATCCACACTATCCACCGTTATGATTATGACACTAAGCTGTACATATACTAAATATTATCAGACTTGATATAAATTTTTAGTTAACCGTATTTTATGTTACATTATTTTTAATCTGCTCAGTACTGTGATATACGGCACAGATAATGATCCAATACACTGATAGACAATAAATCTACAAAATATCCAAAAAACGTTTAATGTACAGATTAAGCTTTAGCTATAATTTAACTCTGTAATTAAAAACAACATTGGTTGAGTATATGTTAGTTCATAATTAGCAGTTACAACTACGTTGTAAATTTGCTGGGTACACAACACTGCAGTGAAGAGATGTGCGCATTATAGCGTACTTAGTGTGATTCTGACATCGTTGTTTCGGGAAATACATTCATCGGAATATAAGCCTTCAGTACAGCCACGATAAAATCGTAATAGCGTATTTAATATACATAAGTACATAAGATTTATTTTCAATTATTATAATTTATAGCAATGTTTTAAATGACATAGATCTTGGTTGTTACCAAGCTTAGCCTAAATTTATAATAAATCGTGGTATCCGTTGTATACAAAATATGCATGATAATGTACATTTTAAAGCATTGTTGGCCTGCATCAAAATATTTCTGAACAAATTTTACAGTAAATTTCAATTTAAAATCCACAAATTGTTCATATTCAAATTTCAAAATCAATTATTTATGTGAATATTTTGTCAGAACACTTCTGCTATTTTTTTATTCTACCACCGTTTCGAGAAGGCGTTTTTCCATCGACGAGAAGAAACGGCGAAAGAATTATATTTATTGGTACACAAAATAATGTGTAAATAAAGCTTTGGGGTATCTTACTATAAAATTAATTACAGTGCGGAAGTTGCTAATATTTGGTCCGATAGCAATCAAGTTGAAGACCAAACCGATCGTGCAGAATAGACGTTAAAGAAATATCAATATGACTTTAATAATTTAGGCGTAACACAGAACGCACTACGGTCGTATCGAAATTTGTTCGTCATACGAAGAGTACCTAGTACAGATTTGTCATGGCGAAAGGTCAATCACCTATTACCACTGCACAACAATACGAATTAGCCTCTGTTGCACATTAAACATCCACGTGCTTGTCCATACAATCTCCAGTACCTTAAATCCTTGTCGACTGTAAAACTTGTACACCTGTGGAACTAACAATTAGGAAATAATTGGGTATATGAACAGTTTATTTTATTAATTTCTTGTTTAATTCCCTCACGTCGTTACACTGCCCAGCTGTACTTGTCTCTTCAAAAATAGCTAGTTCGTCAGGTTCTACCAAAGATCCCTTAACGCATCAAAAGTAGATGTCTTGCAATAGAGATAAAATTACTTTATCGTGGACTTCATAATAAACGTAGTGTCGGGAAATAGTTTTTTTTATAAGACTTCACCGACCCCGTCTAACAATGCGTGAAATACCTATTAAAAATCGCGTAAAGTCGTGTAAAGTAAGTCGCCAGCAATCAGACAACAACAATCAATTGCAGTATACATAGGTTAAGAAATCTTAATAACAATTAATTTATTAATCTCATCTTTATTTGAAGGTATTCCTTTAAAGTAAAAGGTATTATAGTCTTAAGACCACAGACTAACATTACAGGTACTAATGACCCCGTAATTAACGAGACAAGGTTGCTGTCGAAGTTATTGTTGAATAAACAGACCCTGTTGTTACACATTTCGCACTAAAGCAACGCGACAAAAGATATTTGTATGGCACCATACTAATTAGCTGAGTAAATATTTGTGCCGAGAAAACCCACTGTTACTTAAATAGTAATGTTGCTTCAGTTGCTTGTGGGTACTTTCTTGCGATAATAAAAACTTGTTAGAACTTTAACATTGAAAAAATTAAGTAATAATCAACTCAGTAACTTTGAACAAGAGATTGAAAATCTGTGACAAAGAACACAATTTATTAGTACTGATGGAGAAAACACGAACATTAAAGTATTACAACACTTAGATGAACATAATATTCAAATCACATGAACTTATAACACACGATGTTAAACAAATCCTTTTTTTTTAATTCGGGAAGAATTTTGAGTGTCTTCAAAACATACTTACTGAAAGCTCCTCTCATAAAGACGCTGACGCCCTTTAAGGAAGCTCGTAAGGGATAGTTTATAGCTTAAACCATTTTAGCGGTTTATGTTAAACCAAATCACCCATTACTTACGAACTCTAAACCTCAAGGGACCAAAGTACCGGAAATGTTATTATATAGACTTATAAAAAATATCCTAATCACAAGACAAGTGAAAAAGTACTGAGCAACAGAATTCTGAGCCATATGAAGCAACATCCATTCGTGAGACCAAGTCAGGGGCACCTCGTCTATTGCGCAAGCTTTCTCAAGTTATTTAAGAATTAAAAATATCTATGTATTCCAGATACTTTCAAACTGAGAAACTTTTTGGATAATTCCGAAAATTATCCATAGATACCCAAACTTTTGTAGTAGATATTGTGGGTAATGTGGGATTCGTACCATTCGGGATTCTACCTTTCAGCGCATATTTTGAGGACCAGGGATCGGAATGCGTCGGCACTTCCTGTGTCAAATGCTCTGGGAGTTTCATCCGATAAGATCACTGTTGTGAGTTGCATCGCCCCATCATAACCGTCTTCGAGCGGGGTTGGCTTTCTGCGCATTCTGCTCGGACGTTTCCTTCTTTACCATTACTGTGTCTCAGAAAGGGACCATAGGTATTTTTCTTATCTTAGATTTCAAGCAACATGTTCACTACTATTGTTTGTGCATAAACATTTGTCCCGCCTAATGAATGACCTGTCACTTCTATTGTCACCATTTCACTTACAAATCTATAGCAGCAAAATCATTAAAAAAATTTATAATGGCAGCTTGCCAAGGATTGATATCTGTGTTAGGATCATTGTTACCATATTTTTGAAGGCCGTAACATAACTTGTGTTTGTTAAATAAGTGACAGGTTTTGAGACAATCTATTTTGATATTTTGTGTATTGCGAAAAAAGCTGCATTTGTTGGAACGATGTCCTCCTCTATACATTCATTTCACTCTTACGAAGTTTCGGTTGCAATTTTGTGTGGAATTTCTTAACAGTTATTTCAGAGCAGAAGACACGAAATCTTCCTATGTTTAAAAAATATTTTCTGAGAATAGATGTAAAAATAATTTATTCAGTAGTAATGTAGCCAGAGCGGCACAAAATATTTGGCAGTATTTGTAAGATTTGCATAATTAATTAATGCGAAGCGCGTTTTAATATCTTTGAAAGTCGCGTGAAGTTTTACGTGAGATTCGCGAACTTGTATATAGAATAAAAATTGTATTAAAGGTAAAACTTAAATATTTTCTCTATTTCGTTGTAAGATATATTTCTCACGGTCTTGCTTCGCTTTGAGTCAGGAATTTGGTAATTATCTTTAAATTATAAATACTTTATTTTATTGCTTATACAGTCAAAATATTAATTCACCTAGCTTTTCAATATAATCATCTACTTGTATCTCTTATTATATGGGCACAGATTAAGTTCACGGATATAAAACTTTTATATGGCGGATTTGATACACTATTTAACATATTGAATATAAATCATAACAGAACGGCTGAATGAAATTTGTCACAGACGTAGGTTATTGTCTGGAATGGCATATCCCATTTCGTATCCCAAAAAGTTAGGGCAGTTGCGGACGGATACGTAATTCATGGTCCGGTATCAAATCCAATATATACATTTTATAATAATGCATAAACTTTTAATATTTTAAATTTAAATGTAACTGTAGCATCAATTTAATTGTTGTTGTTATTCTTATTATCAACTTTTACTATGAGAGATGTTTTTTGATCTTTTGCGAGAAAATAAATAAATCGCTATACAATACTTACTGTAATAATCCCTATGGCAGTTTATTTTTAGTTTGAATATCTGTTGATTTTTTCACATGATTGTAGCAAAATACTTTTTGTAATGTTAAAGTGAAAATGTTCAAAAACAATCCCAAAAAAAAACAAAAATTAAAAATAAATTAAGACTGAGGAACATACAATTAAATCCTAAACGTTTCTAAACAGAATACACTGAACGGTTATCTCTAATTCTAATAGCGCTATTTGTTCAAAGTTTTGCGGCACCTTTTTTATATTTCTATTTTGCTTTTAAAATCTTATTCTTCTTTCTCTCTCTTTCTTCTATTTTACTTTTAACGCAAGGTAAGTTATTTGAGACTTAACCAAAGATCGCAATTATTTACTCTGATATACTCGTAACATGATATTCCTGGATAGACCGTACCCGGTATTCTTGGGCCTAATAACCAGATAACGTAAATACAATCCCAAAAATAGAGTGAAAATAATCTTTTAAACCCCCAGCTTTGGGCTGAGGTCACGCCTCGTCATTATAGAAGAGAAATATTTACGGACCTTCACCCAGATTCGTGTGGTATTGAAGGGGTATGAAGACTTATATTTTTAGAAATTCTTAGATCAGAAATTATGTTTACTTGTCTTAAAGAAAACAGTTGATAGTACTTTATATCAAAAGGATAGATAGAATACTTGAGTGATATTAGATGTTGAACCTAAGGTTGTTAGCCAATGTAATGGGTTCGGTAGTAGTAATAGTATTGTATTATATTTCGGATTTGCGGACTACATAATGTTGAAGAAATATATAGTTACTACCCGCAAATACCATAAATTAATTACAATTTTCAAATGTTTTCAATACCAAAATCTTCTTCTTCAAAAAATTCTTGAAAGTGATGAACTGTATTTAAGAACGCCTTTAAACTGATATTGTTTTCTTTAATTATAATACAATTTTTTAAATTATATTTAGTGTATTTTAACGGCTTTTTAATCTAAATAATTTTATAATATTCACATTTATATATTTTTTAATTCAATAATAATTACTCTTAATATGGATATAATTTACTTTTAATTATGGATTTTGAAAAGATGGATCTAAAAAGATAAACAAATGTTCATTTTCCGAAGCGAAACGTAGTCAATTTTGACGGAGATTTTGTTTTAGGCCACAGATCTCGCATCATAATAGGTGTCACATCAAAATGAACGTACGAAATTATCGGTTACAATGGCTCGGTATAGGCGTTGTGTATTCAAATTAGGGTCATCCCTTCTACCCTACTTACGCTCGTGTTCTCTTCGGAGTTATACGTTTTTGGAATAGTCTAACCTAAATATTAAACACGTGGCCGCGACTAAGATAAGAAACAATAGTTTTTTTATCCTATATTTTTTATCTCAAAGACTAAAATCTCATCGTCTACTGATAGAACGTTAAAATAATCCAAGCTATCTTAACTCCGTTTAAAATAATCCTTGAATAAATTTGCCATACTAATTACTAATCTCTTTACCAGGCGCATAGAATTTCTTTAATCTTATCCTCTTAGGTCTGGATTTTCTACTTTTCATATATGTATATATTTTTTACTTTTATTATTATATTATATATCGAGTCCTATGAGATCGATGGAGTTAAGCAATGGTGGTCGTGGCCGGTACCTGGATTGGAGCAGCGTGGTAGGGTATGGTCTAGGGTCTAGATCCTTATTCTTAATTATGTGGTGACATCCGTGTTCAGTAGTGGGCTATTAATTGTTTGAAGGCAGGTATATGTATTTCACCTTACACCATAGGTATTTCATACCTCAGCTCGATGTAAGAAAGAACCGGTTAAGAAGACAAGTAATTTTCAAAACATAATCAAATCAGAATAGACCTCTTTCGAAGGTTCTTTTACTTACTAGTTACAAGTATACTAGTAGTATTTATTTATTTATTAAGGCTCTCCAACAACATTTCACAATTTCTTCTTATAGCTACTAATCATTTGACAATATTAAAGCAGTGGGAACATTACAGGAGGGCACAACATTCAACAGAAATAACAAATTAAATTATTACATGTATACTGATTACTAGGTGTTACTTTTAAAATTTAATACAATATTTAAAATTGAAATTGATTGAAATAATAATTAAAAGTAAATACCGGATTACGAAATTCAAAATTACATGTTCAATATTTTTTTATGCATTTACAATATTCAATTCATTAGTGTATAATAGGCATTGAAAAAAAAATTTACTACGTAGTATGACAAACAAAGACGAAAGTATTAGGGGAGTTATTACCTTCAGTAGACTACTGACGCCTTTATTTTTCGAGCTACATAAAGGTG
>DWJN01005563.1:0-11376 GCA_018248895.1 Carystus phorcus
CTCCACCAATCCGCATTGGAGCAGCGTGGTGGAGTATGCTCTAGACCTCCTCAGTGATGAGGAGAGACCCGTGCTCATTATGTGTCCATTATGGGTTGGAGGGTTGAAGGCAGAGAATGGGAAATCAAAGCTAATTGTGTTCTACGGCAAAATTTATGTTTACAATGTCGCGGTTTAAATTATAAAAAGTGTCTGGATAACAATCTATTCTTAGGCAGCAAGTTTTCTCAAGAGAGTTTGTAAAGACTTCGTTTTCTTGTACTTTGATTTAAATTCCGGCGGATTATCAAAGGAACTGGTAACTGCCTTAACGATCAAAGAAATTTCTAAATTACTGGGTGAACTCTGTCACACTTCGCAGCAGATATTCTTTGTACAAAACATAAAATGGTTTGTTTTTTCGAACTACGTTTAGTGTAGGTGATTGGGGGCCCAGTCAACTATTAAAATGTCACGAAAATGCGCGGTGGTGACACATAATTTTAGACTGTAAAACTGGAATATTGTAGTTTTCACTCAATTCTGTATAATATCATTTATAAAAGTTTCTTTGAAGTGCAAAAAAAGGAACAGTTTAAAAAATAAAGCATTTTTTATGAATAAAAATAGCATAATATAAGTACATTATTATACTCGTATTAAGTTATTAAGCAAATATTCACCGTGAAATGTTATTATTGTTAACTGAATGATATAAGAGAAATTCAATCAAGCATTCTGATCACTATTGTCCACTAAACCTAAAGCAGAAAAGCAAACCGAACGAAATTCTGTTTGTACGAGCGCTTAACAAACTTATAAATACCTTAATAAGTATTTATAGCAAACAATAAACAATCGAATAGCTACGACAATATTTATACGATCCTTATTTTCTTCTTTTCTTTTCGACCAGGGGCTAATAACATTGCGAACACTATATGTGATGAAAATTATATATATCATATATTCACTAAACAAAACATAACATTTTGAGAATAAGTACAAATAGAAGATTTGATTATATTACGTACATCTAGAAAAGACTTGATACATACAACTAACGATAAAACATTACATTTATAAGCCTTGTGATTTTTTATAAAACAAACTGAATGTAATAAAACACCGTGTAATAAAACATCGTCTCTACTGATAAATACATATTTATTCTCTTTCCTGGGTAGTCACTACTTCCATTTATTATTAGGTACTTAATTTTGCTATTCTCCAAGAATCACATTCCAACCTCCTCCTGTCTATCATCCACATGACATTCTATTCTTTTTCTTCCAGTGTTGCAAGCCCAAACCGAAAACCAGATCAAAATATCAGGCTAATAAAATGATGAACCTTACACTAGAATACATACAAACATTATATTTTTTATATATTTATATAACAATAATGAATAACTCCTTTTTGTCACACCGCTCTTATGGTATCTCAGTCGGTCAGTTGGTAAAGAATACAAGTTAAGCTGGCCATTTGTATTTTAATAGATTTATATTGTGGTCAATAATGTTCACATAAAAATATAAACCATATATGTACTATCTGAAGGTAAATTATTATACAAAATCAAAGCACAGTTTGCTGTGTTTTGTTAGTTCTAAAACTTTATAACGATACGACGTATTTAACACAAACAATATAACAGTTTTATGACGGAGGTTTTGATAAAAGAATCATGCCGGTACAACAATGTTAAATGATAATACACGACGTAGTTATAGGAAAATATGGATTCTAGTTGGTACCATACAATATTATTTAATACTAACAGACCCGGTCAACTTCTTTTCGCTTAACAGTCAATGAATGATTGACATACCTTCTTTATTTTTTTCTTTACCGATTTAAATAGAAAAAGCTCTAAATGTTAGGTAAAGCCCATCGCAATATGATCCTGAAACTGCATTCAAATCGGATAAGCCGTTTCTGAGATTAGCGTGCACAAACATACACACATTATAAAAAAATATTGTTTAGGGTTCTCTTGGTTATATAAAGACCCCTCATTATGAATTTCGAAATATATTTGCCATGTACACAAAGCGATCAGCTGGGACCGGCTGATAAAAGTGATTAATGTATACGTGAAAAAAAAATTGCAGACATTAAGTGGTAAGGATGATAGAAAAGTAATGCTTATTCAAACTTTTTTCAAAGCACTAGGTGATAATGAAGATGATAATAAACAACAAAATAGTATTCTTTATAGTACTACAATTGACCAAGCAGACGTTGTTCTGCAACAATATAAACTAACAGACCCCGGCCACGGAATCTTATGGAACTAATTCTTTGTGAGATATTCAACAAATAATTTGCAATAAAATAATATTGCGACTATAAAATTAAATTGAGATGTAACCTATCCTATTTTTAAAGTTGGATTAAACTGGACACGGTGTGCAAAATCTGATTAAAATCGGTTAAGTAGTTTAGGAGACCATAGCGGACAAACAAAGTGACACGTACTTTATATATGTATATTAAGATGGTATAGGAAGAAATCGATTTATTTTAATAATTTAATACGCTCGAGTAAAATCCCACCTGATGGAAATTGGAATTATAGTCTTATGTGGTAAAACGCTTAAATCTCTAAAAGCCTATTCAATCTAGACTTGAAGACAACCCCATTAAAAATTCCCGGATCCAATCAATAAAATCCCAGTCCTATAAATTTAAACGCATTTTCTGGGTTAGCAGGGCTGATTGACATTTAATCTTAACTTCGGTCCTAGGGTTACAGTTAAACTAAAAGCCGTTTTGAGTTAAAACGCGGCTTAACTACTTTTTACTGAATGTTTTGCTAAACACCTGCTTATTTAGGAAAAGTGGGTTTGTTATACCTACAGGTTCCGATTAAGTTATTGATAATTACTCTAACAGCAGGTATTCTTCGTACAGTCGAGTTCAATAATATATTTGAAAAAAATCCTAATCTACACTAATATAAAGAGGAAAACTTTGTTTATTTGTACCTAACGAATAGGCAATCGACAGCTGTTGCTTTTCCCATGGGAGCTTAAGGTGAATAAAACAGTGATAAGAATGTGATGAAGAATGTTGTCAAACTGTCAATAGAATTTTCTTAATTAGGCACATGAAACCCGATTATTTAAATGTACTTTTAGTAATGTTAGTGTTCTGGGTTTCCTATGATGGTTGAATAAATAAAGATCTAATGTTGTAGAATGAATGAAATATTTGTTTGTACAACTTGTTCTTGAATACATCCTTACAGTGGATAACCAAATCCTGTTATTTATGCTGTTGATGCGTGTTGTGCTGTCATATGTCTGTTGCCTTCAAACGTGTAACCGGTTTATTCGAACCAAAACAAACTGTCATCTGTCGTTCCCGATCCCGTTCAAATTATATTTGTGCTTAAATTGATGTAATTGACGTACATGCGTTAAACATATACAGACAGAAAACGCGCTGCGCGTCAGTAGATCTAGAAACATTGAATATTGTACAGGAGTTTCTTAAATAAGTCTAGATATATGTAACCCAAAGGTTGACTGACTGACATAGTGATCTATCAACGCACAGCCCAAACCACGGGACGGATCGGGCTGAAATTTGGCATGCAGGTAGATGTTATGACGTAGGCATCCGCTAAGAAAGAATTTTGATTAATTCTACCCCCTAGGGGATAAAATAGGGGATGAAACTTTCTTAACTCGCGAAGCCGTCGGCAAAAGCTAGTCCATGGTAAATGAGTCCGTGATAGTGAGAAGGCTTACGAAAGAATTTCTGAACAAATTAAGCTGTTATCGTAAACGTACTTATATAATCTTTATCTAAACAATAATCACAGCAATGTAACGGAACGTTGTTTCGATACAGAAAAAACTATATTGTCAGTATTTATAAATGCAATAGATTCCAATATTCCATAACAGTGGGTTTTAGACGAAAAGTTTATTTGTACATTGGTTTCCGCTAGTCGCAAAAATGTCTAATTTCAACGCGGTTTTCACTATTATACATATATTGCTTAGGAAGCTTAGGCTGATATTTAGTATTTGTTTAATTTCAATCGATTCACAGATAAAAAAGGTTCCGTTGAATGTGAATAATAAGCTACAGATTTACAGGCACGATGTGAGAACAGTTATTGGCGTGTAATTAAATAAAGATAGAAACAAAGGGCCTAATTAAATACAATAGATCTGTTACCCGCTCAACCGCAAATTGAGTATCTGTCCTGTCTTACCGAATAATAAAGCAACATTTTGTTATACATAGTTGAATCTCTGTGGAACACTTGAAACTTGTGAGATATCAAACTACAGCTCCAATTTAGTTTAAACTTGTACAGATCTAATGCTGTAGAATTTCGACTCCACGACGAACGGAATAGTTTGGCTATAGTAGTTGATTTGTATTTAAACAACTAGAAATAATTATGTTTTAGTTAAATAATATACATGTATAGTTTATAGAAATTGATTCTTAAACTTCTGTTATCTCGTTTTAACAAAAACCAAATAAGAAATGAGAATTCAAATCTATGGTATGACTGCTGAATGAATCTGCTAATATAAACTGATTATTTCGTGTTGTTTTGTTTTAACAATCTTCTTGAGTTATTTTTATTTAATATCAGATTTTTCGGTTTCACATACTTTAGTTGTGTATCTCTGATTATACCCCTGTTTCCCTTCTGTATTTATCCTGGATTTTTTGACTTCTCTAAAACTCAAATAAAACACTTTTGTATGCCCCATTTAGCCCCTATGCATTAAAAGAGAATTAATTATTAATTATTGCTATTAAATATTAAGTCCGCTAAACCATCAACTTTTAGCGTTCAATAAAGTTTACCGAAATAAATTCACATGGTAATAATTTTCAGGTTAAGCCAATGTAAAGCAAGTATAAAGAAAGGTATACTCGTAAAAATAACAATTTAATTTATTTTGACATAGCTCGAAAATAGCTGACTCGCGTCTCGCTGAATTTGTTTATGCAAATACAGAAAAACACGCGGCAAAACTACTGCAAAATATACAAGCGAGTTAAGTAAAATGAATAAAACACTTACAGTTTGTAAGTAGAAGAGATAGACGAGGTTAACGACCTCGACGCACGTTTCCAAAGCCATGGAGACGATCCAGGGAAGTAGCAGGAATTTTTGGTCCTGAAAAAACAGAGTGTTTAATATGTGTTTCATATATGTGCACGACTCAGATGTAATTATATACCTAATTTAAATAAAATCTTCTTTATCGTAAAGCAGTGGCGAACCTAGTATTGAACTGCTCTATGATCGAAATTTAAAAATAGAAGAAAAAGAAAATGTTTGGAAAATAAATGACATCAATACTAGCTTCTCGCCACTGTTTAAGGACATACCGAAAAAAGAGTGTTTTTATTTATAAAGAGAGCATAGAAGGAATCGCTTTGGACATACAGAGTAGCAGGTGGCCACACCAGAGTAATTCGTAACATACGAGTAAATTAAGTAAATACTAAAAAGTTTTACTTTAATAGTAGAAGCGATTTTAAGGGTAGAGGTAGAAGAATAGAGAGAATGGAAAAAGAAGACGTAATCCGCCGACCCCAAGTAATGGAATAAGGACAGGGAGATGAAGATGATGAAGGGATGATGACTAAAAAGTTTTACTTTACGTTTTACTTATTTAATGATGATGGCTAAAAAATTTTACCCTACGTTTTACACAGATTTTGCTCAGTAAAAAATTTCATAATCATTAACCATTTAACGCGCTTTACCACCCAAGACTGCATCACCGCTTACCATGAGGTGGAACTGTAGTCAAGCATTAACTTATAATTTATAAAAAAACAACATCTTGACAGAAGGGTCAGAATAGGGTGGAAATCACCTTGTACCTCATAAATGTGTTTACCGAGTCTGATCCTCGTACCATGGACTACCTATCCCATTCTACAGTCTCAAAGCATCCTATGTGCTATTTAGGACAATAGTCCTTGTCTGTTATTTGATTTGTTGTGTAATTGAGCAAAAACATCCGTCCAAACTGTAGCACTAATAATATTACTAAGATTATTCGTCGGTTTCTGAAAGACTTAATAAATTCTTGTTGAAGTAACAGAAATATTAACGTAGAAGTCCTGTCAAATTAATTCCAGCTTTTGAAATGTCGATTAGATAATAATACGAGTCAATCAAAAAAGATAATCGCATTTCACATACAATTCGAAGGTAAATTGACAGCTCCGTTTAACTGATGAATTATTCAAATTAAATGAGTTATTCAGGTTTTCAGCAACCCAATTCATAATGTACCATTTACAGGTTATTCGTTATTTTTTTCGAACATCAGAATTTCAGAAACCGACGGTAAGATTAAAATAAATAAAGTAAATGCTGAAAACTTATTTTAAAATGCTGAAAGCTCATTTTATAACATATTTGTATATTATTTTATAACATCATTTTATAACAGCGGGACTTTATATTTATAATAAACGGCTTCCTATAATAATCTTGAGATTAAGGAGAATTAAGAAGGTAAAAGAAATAATCAAATAATTTTATAAATAAATCCCTTGCTTTTCTTTTTATAGACCTATCTATTAACGTGAAAAAATCTTTCAAAGTTCATTTCATCCATTTGTATAAAACACTGTTTACGAGAAAATAAAAAATGGTATAAACTTATTTTTTTTAATTTGATCTAAAATTTGCAAACAAGCATGCTGATGACAAAAAACCGCCATACACAAAATGGGGTCAATGGCAGATGTTTTACTTTACGTACGAGTATATAATGTTTATCTAAGTACAAGGAACCTAATAGCAATAAACGATTCGATAGCCGAATGTTTAATTAAAATCTTTTATTTGCTATTGTCCTGCATCGATAAATAGTCTTAGTGGCTATACGCCGAAAGTTCAAAATGGGTTGTAGTCAACGTCACAGGTAATCACGATATTGGCCAATTCGGATAATGTCTGCTATTAGGTATTCAAACATACGTGTCGCGTCAACGAGACGTACTTGCGTATCAAATCTGGCGTATTCTCGAATAGGAAAAATGCTTGATCAGCTAAATTGCTTGCGAAAGTGATATAATACAATAGACGGTTGATTTGCTGCTCGTGTTTGTTAGAATAATGACATATCACTATCTCATTGTGTATTTCTGTAATTGGAAAAATGTAGTAGACGTCTTATATTATTGTATTAGTTAAATAAATACTAAAATCTTATGGAAATATTACAGGCCTATATTGTGTATTAAGTAATTTTATTTTTACTGTTTTCCTTGAAGTTAATAATTATGGTACAATAAGTCAGAGAGCAATTTGAAGCGCTCATAGCCCGGCGGCTCGCGTCGATCCTAAACGGTTGACTGAGTTAAGCAACTACAGGCACGGTCGGTATCTGGATGGGTGACCACTAGTGGCAAAAAATTCTTGATCGTTTCCGTGCTTCGGAGGACACTAAGTCGTCGTTCCCGGTTGTTAAACCACGTCGGAAACCTTCCGGCGGCATATAAACATCCGACCTAACCCTTCGCCAATCGGCACTGGAGCAGCATGGTAGACGTCCTCAGTGATTCAGGAGAGATCCGTACTCAGTAGTGGGCCATTAATGGGTTGACGCCAAGTAAGCGAGTAGAGTAAGATTTAGAGGACAACTTAAATCATTGCTTAGATTTGTTATTGTCATATAGCCGTTTTAAAACAATGTTCTTGAAACAACATGAGACAGTCGTTAGAGACCTTTTTTATTATACGTTACCTCTTCACTTTACACAGTACCATATAACAGTAAGTTTAGTATTAGGCGGTGAAGGAAACGATTGAAGTCTATTTGCACTTTAATTGGAGTCACTTTAGAATCGAAAGGGAACGGACACGAACAATTTAATCCTTCCGTACGAAATCGTAATCAACAAAATTTACTATATGAAATTGAACCATTACCTTGTAAACACCGAGGATCATTACGAGACACGACACCATGCCCATTGTGCTGCAAGCCAGCAGGGTGATATTTAGAGTGACAGTAACTGAAACAAAATACAGTATTATTTAAGCTTTACTTGGTGGGATTTACCTATTTTGTCCTACTGGATTTGGCTTCTTGCGGACAGCTGAAAGCCGCCCTTTCTTTTTGTTTTGTCTTCGTGTTGTGTGATTTTAAATTGTATTGTACATACAGAAGAGACATGCAAACATTTGCATGTCTTTGCTTTTGTGTTGAATGTCAATGTTATGTTTTACTTGATGGGACTTACCAATTTTGACCTACTGGATTTGGCTTTATGCAGACAGCTGAAAGCCGTATTTTTCTTTATGTCTTTGTGTTGTGTGATTATCAATTGTATTATATGTTTGCAAGTCTCTTCTTTTGTGTTGAATGTCTATGTTACGTGTTCCTAACTATAGTTTTGTAAGAATTGTTGTACTTACTAACAAAATATTGGTTAATTTATTGGTTAGTTACATAAAAATACCGAACCAAATATTATCGCTTCTTGGATAACAATGTTTATAAAGCTGCGTGGATTTGTTGAGTTATGCGACGGAAAATACAACTAAAAATTTGTAATTATGTACACGAAATAATATATACAAATACAATTAAAACACAAAATTGTCTAAAGTTATAAAAAGTTTGCTGTACAAATCATTTCTCATTCAGACATTTACGACGTCCTGATAAATTACATTTCCAAAATATCATGAGTTTTTCTCCAATCCTTCGTGCCGTAGTAGAAGCCGGAGTTGTTTTGTTGGGGTATCATTAGTTGGGAAGCGATCTGCTAGTTAGCTAATAGTTACATAGGTACATAGTTACTTAGTGTATAGATCACGTATGGGCATTGTAGTTTAATACACAAAAAGACTATCAAATGCGTGCTAACACCAATGTATAAATTCGATATGATGAAGGGATATGAGGTTGATTTCAAGCATTAACTTATTAAATAGAAAAAAATCTCGCTAGTCCATGATATATTAGTGAACTTTCAAAGCAAAGTTCAAAGGCTTTCGAACCATACCAAGACTTTCATTATCAGATATAAAAACCACCAGGTACTTATTACTAGATCAATAACTGATTTTATTTACAATATATTTTGTCTTATAAAATATGTATAATGTTACTGATGTTGTTGTTTGTAGTATTTGACTTTCGTTAAGTGAGCTGTAAGTTCCTAAGACGAAATAAATAATTTGCCTTTGACTTTGCACAATATTTACGATATGACTGTTAATTTTAAATAGTGCTATTATAAGCAATAATAATTCCACATAAGATTTTTTAACATAAACCGCACTCTGCTCACACAGCATTGTTAGTGAGGCCTATGAATACGCCAAGTTTTAGTTTTGAAACAGAAAGTTGCGGCACATTCATTCCGCAGAGTACTAAACCAAGTTATTTCATAGTGACGACATTATAATGAATTTGACTCAGATTATATGTATATTTATGATTATGCTTTTCAAGGAATAATGTATTGAAGTAAGCAAGTAAGTGACGTAAAAATTTCAGTATCGTTTAGTGTACCAACAAACTTGTGAAGTAATCTTACTTGTAAAGAGTAAGTATAGTATTTTTTCACAGGCCTCAAAAAAGGAGGAGGTTGTCAATTCGTCTGTATTTTTTCTTTTTTTATGTGTGTTAATCTAAATTGTTTACTGGCTGTACCGATTTGAATGATTCTTTTTTCGAAAGCTGGTCCTTGATATGCCATCCCATATTAATTTGAGCGACATCTAACGAGTAGTTTTTGAGTTATCCTTAATAACGCGCATTTACTTGGTACGTATGACTTTGGAATCGGAATATTTAATACGATGTATAAATTGATCAGCTTTGTTCTTCGACAAAGTGATTATTATAGATACCAGCAGATTCGGCAGACATTATCCTCCATAATGCTGTACTCTAACTGACTGACTGAACGTGTGCCCCGGGTTTGATTCGCGTACAACAAAGATAAACAATTTTATTAATTAAAAAAATACATATTGGATAGAAATTTAAATCTAAATCATTATCGAATCCCCTTACCCACACAGAAAGTTCATCAACAGCGGTCCAATAGTTTAGGGGGCATTCTGTGACATATAAACCAACAGAACTTTTATAAAGATGTGGGAAAATACAAGTATCTCTTATCACGGGAAATAGCAAATTCACTTCCCGCGATACTAATTTCCGCTGGATGTAAGTTAAAGAGTGTGTCAGAATTTCTGTTAAGCAAGTAAATGGTTCGAAAACGGGGAACACGTATCAAACGAAGTAAAGTAGGCTGTTACGATTTATAAATAAAAGGAGTATTTTTCACAACCCAAAGAAAGTGAATCAAAATACTAGTAAATATATAAAGTATTTTTGAAATGTCCATTAAAATATTCTACTAACCGTAATCGCAATTTAAATAGTCGAAATGTCGTTGTCACAAGCTGTATGTCGTAATCGTAATGTTGAAATGAGCACCATAACTCATCACTCAGTCACTCGACGGTATTGAGTGACATAGATTAATTAGGCCTCCCTTGTTAATACTTTTAAAGCTAAAAGTTCAATATGGCGACCCAATTAGCGAAACATACGGATAGTTATGTTGTTAGTAGCAAGCGGCCTCAATTTCATTAGTAGGTTTCAATAGTGTGAGGTACATTTTCTTCACTGATTCGCTTCTTTATGCGTGTGATTTGTGGTGTTTTTTTTTATCAAATTTCCATCCACAAAACTTTATTCCATCTTTTTAAATCTCGTCTGATATCGAAGTTGAAACCACAATTTCCTAAACAAAAAAATAAGTAAATAATGCTATACTCTCCTAGCCCCATACTATAGGATTACCCGTATAATTAATCTTGCAAAGGTCTATTTCAGATTGATATTATTAAATATTTCATGTTGTACTTTTGAAAAATATGTATATCAGCTGTGTATATTTCTGTACTTCTTCTTCAAGTAAACTTTAACGATGTCAAATCTCATATTCTCTAATACTCGTATTAATAAACGATATTTTTTTCTATTTACGGATTAATGTACAGAAAATCCAAAAGAAGTCCCTTGGGCACTTCGTAATAAAAAGTATACATAAAAATTTCGAGTTAATCCATCAACTTAAGCTCTCATAGTCCGGTGGCTTGCGTATATCCCAAGCGATCGATCAAGTTAAGCAACTGCGCTCGGAGTCGGTAAGTAGATGGGTGACCGCTAGTGGCAACAATGTTTTATTCGATTCTGTGCTTTGGAGGACATATTAATCTGTCGTTCATGCTTCTTGGCATACATAGCAGTCGTTAAATCATGTCGGAGGCCTATAGGTGTGTTAGCTTGTATCCGGTAAATACAGACGGGCTATTGACATTACACTAAGACAGATTCGGTTCGGCAACAGTTCGGC
>DWJN01005564.1:0-11376 GCA_018248895.1 Carystus phorcus
ATATAAGAGTGTCCATACCGTAAAATTCGTTAATTCAAAAATAAGTAACGTCTGGGGGCCCTGGGATCTTAGACTATCGAGCTTCCAGCCGGGACACAACCGTTTGGCGCCAATTCAAGCAAGCTGTATTACGTTACATTTTCTAGAAGGTTCAGGATAACTTTTCTATAAGCCTACTGAAAAAAATATGTACAAGTTTTATAATTACGATTCGCTGTACAATTATAAAATCAGTGAACGATAACTTATCTTTTCTGATAAGATGTGATATTGTATTAATGACACCGGCCGCGTTGTAAGCGCTTTACGTCGCATGATCTGTATAGTAAGTTATTTTATCGTCTGTTCTTGTATAAAAACAAGAACATAATAAACAGATTATAATTTTTTAATTCTGCGCTTAATAATTTTCTGATTCTTACGTGTGAACTGTGGAACGAACTTCCTAAATCAGAGTTTCCACAGTGCTATGACATGACTTCAAGAAGCGGGTCCATTCCCTCCTTCCTGGCTTCCTTCTTGGCTGGCACCGCGTCAGTAACATCCCTGGTGTTGCTAATGTCCTTGGACGCTAGCGACCACACAACATCGACTGGCTGGTCTTCACATTTGTGTGTTATTTAGAAAAACAAAACGAATTTATTTTTTTGTTTGTTACAGTACTCTTGGTATATTTTTCGGAGAGCATAAACGAAGTTGCCGCTAAAAATTGGACTCTATTCTCCAGACAACAATACTTTGATAGCAAAGGCTTATTCATATCAGTAGTATTTTGCATACCTATACTACTTAATTGCATGATAATGGTGGTAAGTAGATAAATTGTTTTGCATTCGATCTAGTCACGTCTTTTGCTTACGATAGTCGAAGATTGCGCTAATTATCTTCGCGTTCTGCGATTCACCTGGCTGTTAATCTAGTGTTATCGACTGATTTGTTGACAGTTTTTTTTTGTTTTTACTTATTATTATCTTATCACAAATGTCACTGGGTGATATTTTTGTAAACATAAAAGATAAATATCAGAATAGGGTAGTAAACTTAACTATTAAAAAAAAATTTAGTGCGATATTCATTAAAATACCTTGTTTGATCTCATTAGGAAATGTGAAATAATCTGTTTCCGAGACTAAGCTATTGTACATCGAATTCCTGATAAATAGTAGGTCATTGATCCCATAGGTCTTATAGACAGGAATCCTAGTGGTACATTGATTTTTCTGATGGAATAACTTAGACAATTTGCTACAAATATTTAAACCATCAATAGATGCCAAAAAGATATTAATTTGGATTTAAATGTCCTTTAAACAAATTACGAAATGACGTAAGCTTGTCGTAATATTCATTTCCAGCTTTATACCATGTTATTATTTTATTTTTTTTCGGCATGTTACTATTAAAAGGTAAATTTGAAACTCGTATAAACTAAGTGTAAAGAAAACGGACGCTAAAAAGAGAATTAGAAAAAACCGTAATAGCTGTGTTTAAATTTCGAGTATTTTCATTTCAAACAGTTTAAAGTTTTAATAGTTTTGTATTAAGCTGTAAAAGTAAAAAATATAACTTTTAAAGTGAACACATGCAAAAGAACAATTTTATCAGACTAAAAAAATTGAAATGTAAAGTTTTAGGTACACGAACAGTCTGTAATAACAACATTTGGCTTTAAATAGCTCAATGAACCATAATTGATCGAGAGCGGCTATTTTTGTACGTTTTGTAAGCATTTAGCAAGCAGGAGTAATGGTGAAAATGTAATCTAACTTGTAAATAATTGGATTATAGAACGTTCCAATGTTAATTGGTAGTAGGTACATTATTGTGTAGTTGTTATAATTCACTATGATTATTTTTAAAATTAAAACGGTTTTTGTACAGTCACGTCTTATAGTTGCTTTTTTGGCTTGATTTTATTAGCAATGGATAACGAATTCACTTATTTGAATACACATTATTCAAAAGCAATACGTGTTTCAATTGTAACATGATTCACTAGTTCATTAGCTTCAATATGATTATAAAGTTTATTATGTTACAGATTATTGATATAGAAAATGATTATTTATTTCTTTAATATTTTCAGCCAGTTATTATACCACTACTACTTCACTTAAACTTACTGCTTATTAAGTGCAATAAACAAAAATTATGCAAGGAATCAAAGATATATTTCGAATACGAATATATTTAAATATTTTTTATTTCATAAATTATGATTTTTCTTAAGTAACAAGAAATATTTATACATACCCTATTCATTAGCCTATCGTCAGTGTTAGACGTAATTAGATATAGTTTACATAGCTCGGAATTGTTGAACCGTTCCTAATAGGATTTTGCGTACCGTGACATATAGATACGCTAACCGCCAGTTTCTGAAAGGCTTGTCAAAATTTTCTTCATATAACACACATATTAACGTGAAAGTTCTATGAAGTCAATTCGAATTTCTGAAACGTTGATTAGCGAATAATTTCTGAATAATCATACTTTCTGCAACCCAATTGAAGTTTGACAATAGATTTGACTGTGAATTTCTTAATATTTTCGTTGAGCAGCCTTTCAGAAACCGGCTGTAAATGTTTTCTGATGGTCCTTCGAGACACAACGAATTTGATTATAAAAAAACTTGCAGCAGCACGGATGATGTTTTCAGGGTTCATGGTTATACCAGTCTACACAGCTGATGACGAACTTGAAGAAGGCTCAGCTCCGGCAGCGTTTGAAAGAGTTGAACATGACAAGAGAACAGCAGCAACACATTAAGACGGACTAAAATGACGGAACCGGTCAATTATATATTGATATAGATCCTAAGATCGTGAGAAGAGATATTTTTGCTACGACGTCGGATATGTTTACGTAATGGTATGTCGTATTGTTGTTTTATTGTATTGTAGCTTCGAGTGAAATTATAATTAGCCTTTTTGACATCCAATCTTCCGACTATTGAAAACCTGATTATTGATTAATCTGTTAATTAAAAATTCTATTATTGTTTTAATAAATCAATAATCGAATTTTTAAACCACAATAATATTATTACTATTTGTGCAAAAACAATGTGACGTTTGGATGTAAAATGAATAAGGTACACTCTAAAACAAATGTTTTCTGTAATAAAAATGACCTACATAATTCGTTATTATAATGATGTGTTGTAATTAGCACATTAAAAAAGTCCTAGAGATTTTTATACACCTAACTAATCAATACTAGCAGTAAGATTAATTCCAATTATATCGAACTTTGGTAAAATAAATTTATTTAATTATTTAGCTGACTGTCAAGTGACGGCGACGTATATATATGTCAATGGTGTAGTATTATGTATATACATAAGAGAAACACGGTCCCGGATTTCTAACGGCATTCAGGTACGATCATTGAGGGCTGGCGGTCCATAATACAGTAAACTGCTATATTTTAATATTCTATGATAAATCAGCTGAAATGATGCAGTGTTAGCATTCTTCATCATTTTCTCAATGTTGTCCTTAAATTCTTGCCAGAGTAATTACTTAGCGCGTTTATAAATTTACTGGGAATTGTGAATATTTCATTTATTTGACATCAGAGACATAAAACTTAAGGACTTTAGGTTTACATAAGTTGGTATTTGCAGGTATATATTCGGACTGCAAACCCTAGTATAATTGCTGAATACACTGGCATTAATAAATTAGACACTCGGTATGTATCCTAGAACGGTGCAAAAAAACTCGTAGCAACACAAGGTTAAACACTGCGTAAGAAACCGGTTGGAGCAATTACAGATGAAAAATACCTTATATAATTATGCAACTCGAAATATTTACTGAGTGTTCACGTAGTTAGTCAAAAATTATAAAGCATAATCATAAGTCAATCCTGAGAAGGTTGTCTACTAGATATGACCTTTTTGCGATTTAAATGGCCTTTAGGCCGACTACGATTCAAACTGTTATAAGGCGTAAACAAAAATAATGTAAAATGTGTTAACCCACTATAATCATTCTTATGGTTATCAAAATAGTTTTAAAATAATCATTTATATGGCAAAACGACGTTTGCTGGGGTCAGCTAGTTATGTATAAAGTCTTAAATTGTCGTCCTAATTAGTTGCCCCGAAAAATAACCGTCATTAAATCTAAAGAAAGAAATAGAATAGAAGTGTCTTATCGGTGATTATAAAATGTAAAATATAAATGCTGAAGGTCAACCGGATACCGACATCTGACAGTTGAAAGTAATAAAACACGCAATATTTAATTTAATATGTCTTATGCGTATAAAATATCATATTGATGTATGAGCATATTACTTTTCACTCGTTTTATATACATCAAGTGCACACTTGTATGTTTTACGTCCCCGAAACTGGAATGAGCGTGTGCATGACTCGTCTAAAAATAGCGGAATTCAAATCAACAAATTAAAAGCTTACATTTCAAGAGTCCATCGTGATCCTGTAAAAAAACGGCCGCATTTTATGTTGCGAAAATGTAATCCGACTAAAATCCGATTTGAAATATTCTTCAGTCGTGATAATATACTTCCTGTAATTTTTTTTATATATTTTTCTGAGAATGATATCCGCACTAGTAATTGGCAAACATACCTGATACCTGACTATGTAGTACTTGTATGTAAAGCTCTTGTTGGTGTCATTAATAAATAAATAATTGAAATCGCCTCGTAATAACAGAATATTACGCAAATTTGATTTAATTTAGTTTCAGTTAATAATTTTTGTCGCTATTTAGGTAACTGATTAGAAAATATTTCTTTGCATTGTGTATATCTTATCGTAAAAGCATATCTAAGTTATTAAAGTATGCATACGAAATTTTGCTTGGCTCTGCCAACTAAAATATGTCAAGGACAAATTGTTAATAGTTTCAAATTCAAAGCAGGTGACCGAGGTGAAAGGGTTACTAAGCCCCTCAAGAAAAATAACGTTACTTACTTAATAACGATGCCTTTTTAGACTTATACGATAGCAAAAATGTTTTATCTATTGATTAAATTTGTATAAATTTACTTTGCAACAACAGTTACGTGGGCGTATATTTACCTTGATGCTACGATTCGGTTAAACATCTCATGAGATTAGTCCGTGCGTTGATTGTTGCTAAGTAGATTTTATAAGAATATGCCTATCGTAAAATAGCGCCCGAGTTTTAATTTATTTATACGTGCTCTTTTGTACATAAACCACATTGAACATGGCAAAGTGTATAGGACAGCAACCATGAAAGTGAAGATAATGCTAATTGTGTTATTATACAAGCTGTCCGTCACTCAACTGAAGTAAATCATATAATTAAATTATTCATTTTATCTCCCAAGCTCAGATCATTCAACTATTGTATACTATTCAACCGCGTTTGGTTTTTAAACTGAGTGACACTATCACTTGTGATAACGCTCTCAATTCAAACGACAAAGCGAAATAAATCTTAATTAGTTTATTCGTTGTAGTCAATTATATAAATGATTGTAATATAAGAGCTAAGTTGAGTTACAGTTAAAATAAACAATGAAACATTGTTCATTTTATCATCACGCAATTAACATTTTTGAATCTTCTACTTTAAACTCCGGTCTAGATGTCAGCGCATGTTTATATCCATTTTTGAGTTTAAAGATGATAAAAATACGCTTTTATCTATTTCGTGACATGATACATGACCTGCTTCATAATTATGTTATTTATATATTCTTTTCTTACAATAATTACGTTCTTACTTACGAATGCACTGCGAATGAATTTTAAGTGGATAACGCTACAATTATCGCTTTTTATGTTAGCATCTTATATAACGTCATAATTATTTTTAATTATGACTTATGTTGCATTCAGAGTTTTAGTTGTGGAAAATAAATGTATGTGGTAATTTAAAAAGTTCTTTGGCTGGTTTATCTTTTGTTTCGTCTATTTAAAAATAGATAACTATTTATCTTTATAGAGATTGTACTTAATAATTGTACGTTTTGATTTATTTTAGACTTTCTAATTAGTGGCAGATGATTTTAATATTTTGGTTTTTTTTTAATACGACGTCGACTGTATTTAATTGAATTGCATTTAATATTCATTTAACTTTGAAGTTTCCTTAAAAAAAACTATAATTTAACGTTTGTGTCTACGTTAAATATTTTGGAATTTGAGTCTGCTATAATAATAAGTGATTTATTTAGTGTAATATAATTCTAGCTACACAATAATAATTATGTGTATTGTATGTAACATGTATAATTTTATAAATGTATTGTTTGATATGATACGATAAGTAACCTTTCATTTTGTATAGAAGTGTTTAGTTATATTTGGGGCTAAATGAGCATTGTTTAGTCTCAACTTCTATACTGGCATTAAATTCCACATAATTTCTATAAATCATTGTTTGATATCAATGCACTGTATTGAACAATTAATTCCGGGCCTGCAACATCCTATGCTTCCATATAACATTAAGACTAGTCATTACGATTATCTAAGATAGTCCATATAAGCGGGAATGAAATAGTGAGCCATAAGTCACTTAAGTAACATATTTATGTCGTAAACAGCTAGGAACAAAGAACGTTGTATTGGTTTCATTGGTTGGGGGCAAAGTTAGAACTAGTCATTAAAATGTACGTTGGGAAGCTCTTTTGGAAGAGAAAACATACTAAGATGTATGTAGATAACATTTTGTTGGAATATATTCGTACCAGGCGTAAACCTTACAAGCCGAAAATGTACATTTTCAGGATAGCCATTTTTAAGTTTGAATTTCATCTGTAAATTCTGACTTTATGTTGATAAATAAATACTTTTTTATCTGAAAATGTATTGATTTGCTCTGAGTTTTCCGATCATGGATACGTACGGATATATTCCATGTTATTTTATTTTGTTTTACATTGTGTATAAAATCGATGTATAAATTTTACCGCTCGCATATATTTTGGTCTTGAAACTTGTAATTTTAGTTGATTAGTGCCATGCTAACATTCAAAATACCATTTTGGTGTAAATCTACTTGTGATAATTATTGAAATAGTACAAGCAATCTAACGATGTATTTTACATTTATTAGAATTCAGTATAAACAAAATGGGTGAAAAGATATTCCTTTTATTGCAAAAAATATACGCTCTACTTTTATCGTTTAGTAAATTCAGTCTTGCTCTATATAATCATTTGTATGAAACCTGTAAATTCCATTCAAATAATTTTATGCAATAAAATAAAATAATTGAATAATTTAGATTATTCGTATCTATTATATTGTTCTTGTAATATTGTTACCCCTTTTCGTTATTGCCGTTTAATTTGGATAGAGCAATGTAATTAAAGTAATTAATTAAATGTTTAAACATGAAGTAGAATAATTAAATAAACAGCACACATAAAATAAATTTACTTGTATATTTTCAGCATATCGTATAACTAAACTGCCACGATAGACTGATAATTATTACTTTTGCAGACAGGTTATTTGAAACAATGTTATCGCAAGGAACGTATTCCTTACAAATGTCATTTTAACTATTGTACAAGGGGATTAATTGGGGGTTCCAAAACCTGACCCCCCTTTTTCCCCCAAATCTTAAGCAACTGATTGTGACCCTTAAAAACAATGTGTTAAGAGCAAAATTTCTTTTTAGGATTCAAAGCCCTTCTCCCCGGAAGAAACTTCTGGCTATGGCCCTAATGTGGAACATAATATTACAAGATAATTTGGGAATAGAACTAATAAATATAGCTTGAAATGCATTTGGTTGTAAATAATCATTGGAAAAATTCGTATGTAAATTAAAAAATATATGTTAAAAGTAATCAGTTAGCAATATAAACTATCTCGGAATTAATGACTGGAGGAATGACGCGTTTTATAAGATTAATTAAAATTTATGAAATTTGATAGTTTGCTAGAAACTTACGAATATACATATATTGTCTTCATTTTAAATAATACTTAATATTGTCGGAAGCGAGAATCGAAGTTCCTCATATTCCTATAAATACATAATGTCATTAACTTTTACTCAACGTATTTAAAAAAGTCAAATCTTATTAGTAATTTTAACAGTGATAGAAAGTGATAGAAATAAAAGTATCCGAAATAAAAAAATAAAAAAATGAGATAAAAGCGATAGTATCAAAGTAATACGTGCCTATGTGTATATTTAAGGCTTTTAGAGTTATAGGAATAAAAAATAATTACAGTAAAATTTGTAGATTAACATTAGAACGGCTCAATGCCTAAATCATAATAGATAAGTCGTAAAAGTGTAGCCTAAACAAAATTTATAGGAAAATTATCACTATGCTAGTTGATTTAAGGATTGCATTAGTCTCTGTTCATATTGTACTTAACATACTGAGACATACTCATAGAAAAATATGTACAGAACTTTACATAACGGTACATTTTACGGACCTATATACAAATGTGTATGACCAAAATAGATTCAAGTTTAGTTTCTGAAAAGCGTGGGACAAGTATGCGTTATATTATGAATAAATAAAGCATCGAATAATATTGCCATTTATATCGGATTATTGTTGGTCTTTATCACTTATCGTATTATATCACGGTGTATTGTATTGTATCAATGGAAGACTGATTGTGAATAGTGTGTTTTGAGTCATTTAATTTTAATGTGTTCATGTCCACAACATTTAATTCGAAATAGAATAGGTAATGACGCGAAATCATTTTGATTGTATCCAGTAAGACCGTGCCTAATTTCGCGTTTAATTTCTAAGTTAAGTATATATACAATTGTTAATGGCATGTTAACATACATCACGTATTGTATATGTTTTATTTGAAATGTTAAAACGTGTTTTAGTAAGTAACTGGTTGAAAATGGCGTATAAATGAAGTGAAGGTAAATAGTAATAGTAATTTATATAAATGTTTTATCGCCGCTTGTTGACATATTATATAAATAATGAGATACAGTGTGTAAAAACGTCAAGTATTGTAAGTATAAGTAATGCAAAGGCAGCGCACAACTTTGAATAGATGGCGCTGCTAGGATATAGAAATCTTTGGTTTAGAAGTGTTCAGAACTACTTGAATATTTATTAGTTTTTTAAATTTAAACACATTTCCCACGTTTTACACTAAGGTTTTTTGAATTCAGTAAATTTCTATTTAGACTACAAAAGATGTACTTATCTATATTATGATCAAGTCCTATATATAATTATCGACCATTTGCAATCTAAATAAATTATGCGAAAGACGTTAAAAACCGTTAATAAAAATTAAAGTCAATATTATGTCACAAAATTTAGTATTGCCATTTAGTAGCAAGTTTGGAAGCCGCCTTTAATTATTTTTTTGAATTCTTAATGATCACTTGAGTGTGTAAACATTCATATTAAATAAAACGATTGAGTTGCAATAAGGTAGAAATATTTTGCTCTAGAAGAACCCTAATAAATAAAAAAAATAAAAATAAAGCTAATATCTTATGCCAATATCTCTGCGATATAACGTAGAGGTAAATGATTTCAAAATTTTGTTAGCGTCAATTTTTATATAGAAAAATATCAGAAAATACCATAGCGAATGGGGATGGAAGTTCCTCTTTTAATTTTTAACATCGCTTAGACGTTGACTTTTGTTCTGAGTTCGATATTACCTTATTTTCTTCCATAGTTATCGGTAAATCCGCGTTGGTAAATAAAACATTTACTCAAATGTTGCTAAAGATCTCAACGGTTATATAAAGAAAAGGCGTCATTTCAAGTTTTAGAGATTTCGGAATTTTTTACAAAAAAATCAGAATCAGCATAAAAACTTTTTGATTCATTTTTTTTGTTTGAGTTCTTAAACAACACCTCTACTAATTGTAATAAAATAAGGTTTCGCTAAACTCCGGGCAAAACAATAAGGACCACGATTTTCTTGGAATGAGTTTTCTGAAAATTAGGGCCTTTGACATTATTGTGCAGATTTGTTTATTAATTCCACTTAAATAAGAAATCCACGATGCCTAGTTTTCGCTAGCGTGTTAGTTATATTGTTTTTACACATTGTTTACTCATTACGCCTGCATAGTAATAAATGATAATAATAAAATAATCGGAGTGTATAATCTAAGAGTTTATTTTGGTTAACGGATGCTTAAATAAATGAAAATGTTGAATATTTTGTTTTTTTTTTATTCCTCACTTTAAATAAAGCAGATACTTCAAGTTTAATTCTGTTTCCCCAAATGATAGATTATTTATTTTTTACTTAGCTTACATAGAACCAAACATTAGACGTAAGCGCAAAGGATTTCAGAAAAAAATAGGGATTTAATGGTTTTCGGGATAATCCGTAAATTTGTAGTTTACGTAAAATGAATACCTAACATTTGCCAATAGCGCATTAGTTTGAGCTTTTTTTAAATTTTATTCACTATTTTACGTACACAAAAGATAATAAATGTAAACAATTTAAAATTAAAATCCATTGGCAGCTATTTTCTCCTTAACTTCATTTATCATTCGCTTTACGAGATTATCCAGATCTACGTCAGGTTTCCAATTCCAGTCTCGTCTTGCCTCACTATCGTCGAAAACTTGGGGCCAGGAATCCGCTGAAATATTTAAAAGGTGAGGTAAAATTTGGATTAAGTATTCGCATTTGCGTTAAACTTGTGGTAGCAAAATAATTATGCTGTTTTTATCGTTCGATAATGTCAGACTTGATACTCAGGGGACTAATTAAGTAATTTTGAAAGCAGCCAGACCAATATGAGGGGCCTAACATCAATCTATGTATATCATAGAAGTATAATAGCACAGAAAAATTTGATTAAGCGGTAATTCTTAGCATTAAGTCAAGTTTAAAAATAACTTTTTTAGTAGACGACACAATTCAAGCAAACTGGGTGAATGATGCCATCGTTCACGAACCGAGCAGACGGCAGATTTTTTCGAGTGATTTTTCGTCACTGCGACTGAAAATTGTGAAAAATCTTTTAATGGTCGCTTGTTCATGGATTGATTCAAATGTAGTGGTAATTTCCAAATATTTATTAACGATGACCACTTAAACCTACGTGAAATAAAATGTATGATAACTGCTTATTATACATATTTACTCTAACAGTCGCGGAGTAATTTGGAGTTCAATCCTCGACTTAAGGGGGAATAACACTAAATAAGGGAAATAACAATAAGAAATCAGATATTTCAATTAAGTATTCGATCACCATCATCACAACTCAACTTGAAGGAAAGTCTAGATTAGTTTGGTACTTGTAGTGTCCTGTGTCGAATGGTTTTCGCCAGAGGAACACTTAGGGCTGCACGTCACTATCACTGGCTCACCACTACACCAACACGAGCGCGGGCACACGTCTAACCCGTACCGAGTCCTCTACTCGACTGAC
>DWJN01005565.1:0-11375 GCA_018248895.1 Carystus phorcus
ATAGTAGTCATGATACGATATAGAGTAGAAGTATACCACTTTAATTTTTAATGAATAAAGGCCCATTCGTACAAAAATAACAAGAACACATTCATAGCACTTTCGACCGCTCAGAAATGTGTACTTGAGAATACATGTACGATTGCTAGCAATATTTCAAAATCAATAATTTATACGTATAATTTTATAACTATCGCCAATCCAAGCGCGTTAGTTTTGTTGTGTTTAATACTAAGACACATTAAAGATCAAAATTATAACTGACTAACTTAAAAATTGAAATTTATTTAGCGTCGGAACCACAACGGATGGAAAAAATAAATAATATGGTTACGTTTTTATTTTCTCATAAATAAATTTATTTATTTCTATTTTCTCGTGCTATTTTTAAGTGTCTACCTATTTAAATTTAATGAAACAACCATTACTCTGACGAATGATATTATGAGTACTTACAGCACAGCTAAAAAAAGAAAACTGTTCAAAATCTCTAAAGAAATTGCAATTAATTTGTCTGTTTATTATTATCTGTTTCAAGTGATTAGAAACTACTTTTTACTTATGACTTACTTTTTCGTAAAATTTGTTTCTAATTACATTTTCGTGTCACATTATATTAAAACAAAAGCATTTATTGTTTTTAAATTTTTTGAGTATTATTATTTGTTCTTTTTATTTCGTTGCAATATTCATTTTCTGAACCAATCAATAAGTCGGCTAACAATGGCGTACTAGTGCTTTGAAATTTGAAATCGGATGAAGTAAATAAAGGGCGGCTGGCTATAAATCATTCTCAAACTGGCGCGACTTAATTTTATGTGGCTAAAGCTCCTTAACAATGCCACATGTGACTAAATAAAGTACCCACGTAATAAAACAGAATCGTATTGACCATGACGAGGTATTTTAGGAGCTACGATGTCGTAGCTTAACGTCGACGTAAATATCGTATCCCGACACGATATAGTAAAATCTATATCTATACTAATAAAAGCTGAAGAGTTTATATGTTTGTTTGATTATTTGAAAGCACTAATCTCGGGAACTACTGGTTCGAATTGAAAAAATATTTCAGGGTTGGATAGTCCATTTACCGAGGAAGGCTGTAGGCTATATAACATAACGGTACAATCAATAGGAGTTCAGTAGTGATAAGAAATGTTATAAAAACGGGACAAATGTGTCAAGATCCGAAGTTCGCTAGGTTTACTAGTCTTTGTCCCTTAGCTCGGGAGTAGAATACGAGCTAAGGTATCCCCTGTTTGTCGTAAGAGGCGACTAAAAGGGGGCTTTCGGCGGCTCGAACCGTCCACTAGCAACCCCGGGAAGGACGATGGTATGTGTGGCCGCTTACCATCGTCAACAAGATCGTAATTTGATGATGGCGTTTGTTCCTCACAGGGAGAGGCCATCAAGGGCACCGCGCTTGGATGTCTCCGGTTGCGTTCCATTGAAGATCCCGGAGTCCCACATAGCGCCGAAGAAGGCCATCGGAGGGTTTTATTTCGGTAAAAATCCCACATAACCCTGTGTCGCTCCCACGGTATTGAGTGCCTTTTGAAGGTTTCCCCCACGAAAACGATACAAGGAAAAGGTCTACTAGTCTTTATATAAATTGGCAAATACATAACAGTCACGCCGAACCGCAGTATAAATAAAAAGCTTGAAAAAGTATATCAAGATTAAATGCGTATTTTTAATGCAAATAAATTTTCGGGTGATTAAGCATTTTATCCACTAACTTTCAAGACAATGGTTATTACTACACTAATCACAAATACCAGCCATATAAAATTTACACTTATTATTAAACAAATCGTCATATTTTATCAATACCAAATATCGTATAAAGCGAAGGACCTAACTCGATTACTTCTCGAAGTAGTTGTTGCCTATTTGTTGTATTGCAAATTTTTAAATAAAGTAATCCCCTATGCATCGCTTAGAAAATCTTATGCCGTAATAACTACGCTTAATGTTTAGAAGAGATTTTTGAAAATACCTTTCTCAACAAACACACGCAATTACCTGTTATCCGTGTCGCGACATAAACAATACAAGTAAATCATTAACAACCTCAACCAAACATACATTTATACCTGCAATCTATTAATAGCCCATGTGATACAGGTCTCTTTTCATCACTGAGAAAGACTACAGCATACTCCACCACACTGCTCCAGTGCGGATTGGTGGAAGGGTTTTATAACCCTTGGGTTATCCCAAGTGTCGGAAATTTTTATGCTACCAGAACGCCTCCGACACCAATTATTGTTATTTATATGAATCGGCGGTGTAACGTGCCTTCTGAAGCACAAAAACGGTACCTAACAACTACCTACCTACAAACCTACTACAAATAACAACCTTAGTTGTTACTAAGGAAAATATGTATAATGTTTTATATATATTTTATACATATTGGATGTGGGTGGGACAACTGGATGTTAAGTGATATATACACCGAAGCAACCTTGTCAGTTTCGCGGAGCCAGCATATGTTGCTGGCCGAGCCAAATTTAATTTTAAGGACCCTTTTATAAGGTACACATTAAAGTCGGCAAGTTCCATCGTAAGTGTACATAAGAGGGCCCTAGGAGGTGCTTCGATAAAGGCGTTTTGCATCGAGATCTTGTAGCCGATGCTCTTTATAATTGCTACAGCCCTTTTAACCGACTCGCGCCATACCGTTCTCTGTTTGGCTAATTCTTCCCAACTCTCCGTCGGTATGGCGCATGCTGTAAGACGTCTTTTAAATTCATCCTTGTATCGCAGAAATATAATATAGCCAACAAATAAGAAAGTACTGTCAAGTCCTAAGCCGAAACGAGTATTATGGCTGGCTCAGGAAAGTGGTAGCTAGCCAAGGTTGATTCACGGAATGACAATAGTAATAATATTCAAACATTTAATCAAATTTATTTTAAATATATGTATTTGTTGCGTTTATGTCTTCTTATATACATATAGGACGCCCTGCACTGAGTTGAACTTAAAGTACGCACTGAAAATCAGTGACCGCGGGCATGTTACCTCGGTGTAGACTTTGCGGCCTATTTCACGGTTTTTGCTGCAATTTCATTTACCCATCGCATTGTTATGCTTCATTAAAGTTTAATGGTTTATAAATGTTTTTATAACGGCAGTTGCAGCGATTATTGTGAAATAAATGTTCTATCCCGCGATAGAACATTTATTTCACATAACAAACTTAATAATAATATCAAGCGGCGAGATGACCTATAGACATGATGAGTAACACAAAAAATAAGAGAGAAGGAAAATTTTTATATATTGAATTTTTAAATGCACATGGATAAAAAGATCCGAAATCTTAACAAAAACCTACTTTCATAACTTCACAGTTTATGCTTAACTAAACTCTAATTGGATCTAAATGGCTCAACAAATCAACCATATATTGTATTGCACCATTGAATTTCAAACTTCATCCAATTACCCCGGCACTTATTATTTACTCTAATTATTAAAATTAACATTTGATACTTCTTATCTATCACATACATAATATGAATTAAATTAACCGACTTAGATAATTAACAAGATCATAAACAAGAGTAAGGAAATTTAATTCAATCATTGACATACTTGGTAGTTTTTAAATCATAACAAGTGTGTCCGTACGATTATTCTTGACAAAAAACATTTGAAATGAATGTTGGCCAGTAATGTATGTTAGCAAGTCAATGATAACGACCTAACTAAGGTATTGGTACGATCAAATAAACAAAGAGCTTAGCAAAATAACATATTAGAAAACAGTGGGTAGCCAATTAGGTTCTAATAACATCACAAGCATTAAATGAGTCACTGATATAGGGCTAAATAGTTTCCTAGATAGGTACTGGCAATATGTTCCTCAAGAGTTGGCTTTGAAACATATTTCTAAAATGATAAAAAATTACCAACATTATATAACAACGGGAATCGCCAATGCATCAAAAAAGAAAAAACGAAGAAACTAGCTCAAAAATAGCTCGCAAACTTAAAAGCAAATTTACGGGTATACGTGAACGGTAGCAAAGCTTAAAAATACTTTCATTTAATGGGAACCAACATTACAGTAGAGCATCAGAGGTAAATTTACTTATGTACTTCTAAACTAAATACAGAATGTACAAACCATTCACGTTCTTATAGAAATGGAAGTCGTAGTAAAATAAACGAAATTATAGTTCTTAAAAATGAATTAGCAGATAACTGAGCGAACGAGAGTAAGAAGCTCATGGCCAATTAACGTCTGTAACACCGAAGATATCCAAAGATCAATAAAACAATAAAGAGACAAACATAACTAGTTTATTTGTTAGAATGCCATCGATGGGTGTATACTGTATATAGAATACGACATGACCAATACGATATCATTTAATTTTACTGCTTAAGAAGCGACCTCAGATAACCTAACGAACTATCAATCGTCTTCTAGATGCGATCCCCATACGCAAGTAGAACACAGACACTAGCCGATCAAACGATCAAGATCACATAATAAAACATTTGCCAGCAAAAACAAAACAAACGATTACTGCGAATAAACGCAATTCTCCAAGAAAAATAACAATGAATATTTTTATCTAAAACATATGGTGATACGTTAACGGGAACAAAATCGTATCTACTAGCAGATGACTCATAAATTTACACATACCAACAACGGAGAAATGTGAATTTCTCGCGAGTCGTACGACACGTAAGACCATGCAATTATGGTGACGAGAGCCTCAAGAGATCAATTGTGGTCAATAAGGGTCGATGTGACAGGTCACGGACGTCCTAATTGCTGTCTTTCGACGGCCCCAAACCCGAAAACTAACCGTATCTCGCTGAATATAATTCATTACTGTTTAGTTCGCGTTCCTCGTGTTTGCGTTTAATATAGTTCCGATGCTGATAAGCGTTACGGTTTCAATAATAAAGCTGTTCCAAAGGAAATTTACTGGATAGCACTGTGATTGCGTATAGATTAAACGGTTAATTAACTAAATGATTTAGAAGGAAAGATATTCGAATCTTGTATTTCTGCAGCCGACACAACGGCCACCAATTTTAGATGTTATTGTCGAAAAACTTAACATTTCTCAGCACAAGCTTAGTCCCTGACTGTCTTAGACACTGTTCCAAGGCATTTTCACATCCAGACTTTCCGTTCGAAACGCGAGCACAACAAAGAGTTGTTAACGCAGTACTAAGGGTAAAATTCACATGTTATCCAATTATGCGACTTGCCTTAGATTGTCGAAGTTGAGCTTCAGCCTCGTTATCGAAAGGCCGAGCTCCCGGAAGCTGTGATCGGCGAAGTCTGGCAGCTGGGAGTAGGAGATGTCCAAGCCGATCTTGGTCTCGGGGTTGAATTTGTTGGTGAGGGCGCGCGCGATGTCCTCGTAGGTGTCGATGCGTTGGCAGATGACAAGAATGACTCCGGTGCCGAATTCCTCGCGGCGGCAGGTGCAGGGCGAGATCTCCCGGCGCATGGCGCAGTGGACGCTGGCCCCGGCGAGCTGGCCGGCTAGCGCGCAGAGCAACGCGGCCGCGAGCGCGATCATCGTGTGTGCCGGGCGGGGCTGGTCACTCGACTGAAGCCGACTGGCTCGAGAAGCGCGCGCGATGCTCGGACGGCACCCACCCCGCGCACGCGCATCCGCCACCCGTACCCAACGCTTTGCACTTCGCTATTTTAAACGTACCACTTGCAATTGGGTATTTGACAGTATTAAAAATAAAGTGTTTGTTACAGACAGTTCTGAACATTATGAACTATAAAAACGTTCTGCAGTTAAATAACTTGCAAATAACTATTAGTTTATCCAAAAATCGAAAATTAAGTATACACTTTTTTAGACGTCGGTCACGTGACAAAAAACGGCCCAGTTTGCGTCAGGTTTACGATGACGTCACACGCAAGGAACTGTCACCCTCCTTTAAATTTATTTTCTATCTTACTTGCGTGTGACGTCACCGGATGCAGAAGACGCCATGATGGTCATATTGACGTTTTGGCGGGTTATTAAAATAATGAATTAGTAATTTGAATTTTTAAGGCAAATACATACCAGAATTAAAAATAACTTTTTGTAGGTTCTTTAGCTTCTACGCAGTAATATTAAATAGGTTTTAAAAACTTGTCAAATACCCAATTTGGTTACTCCCGAATATATTACTATGTAAAAGCAGTCGAACGTGCACTCGCTCCGCGCGCTTGTATAATATAAAGCCGGTATCGGGTATATATTTTGTTGCCCAAAGCAGCGTTCAATGTACTTCAAATCGTAGTAGTTTTTGGTCTTATCAATGTTCTATTTATGGATACTTTCGCTCAATGAAGTACCTACGGTCAGTAGATATGTACAATTTAATTATCAAGTTACATTTATAGTTTGTTTTTAAATTGTACAAGGGTAAAAAGACTTTTAAATAACGTTAATGGCTTTAAAGTTTCATTTTATATTATCTGATATAGTTATGTGTATGAAAGAAAGCATAATATCAGTTCACACTCGATTTAAGTCACGTGACAGTCACGTCCCATGATTAGTACTGGTTTTCAGTGTGGACCTTATTTACATGAAGTTCGAAGGGATGACTTAATTTTATTTTTTAATATACAAACTATATATATTAATAAATATAAATTGTAATTAACATTAGCAAATTTTGTGCTAACTTCGACGAAAAATTTACCTTAAATAATAAAACATAATATTTACTTAAAGATAAGTTAATAATTATAAACATTTGAATTGCTGAACAAATCGTATATTAGTAGACAATGCATTTTTTTATAACATCTCTTTGTCACCGTATATCAAAACGGAAACCTACCTACGAGACAAATAAGAAAAGAGAAGGCGATTAAATCACAGTTCTAGAAATTCTAGTGGACATCTAAATCACTTCTCACTACATATTTTCAAACTAAACTTCGATTTTAAAGGTAATTCTCAAAACGAATGCTTATTAATTTATTATTATAAAGCCAAACGTACTACGTCATATAAGTGAGTGTTGAGCCACCACTTTCGTGAATAATCATCTATTACACCATTCTGTAACCAAGACCCAATAACCAAAGATGTCTCACAAGTGGCCAAAGATTACTTCTTTTATTTTGTTAACTTTTCAAATCATCCATATCTTCGGTTTTTAATCCCGTGTTTTAATAAAATCTTTACCCATTACACCACCACAATAGACGACACCTTTCATTATCGGTGGTCAACACGATGTCCTGTATGGATGTGTCCACGTGGACACGTCCACACACGTCCACACACACAGTGTAACCACCGGGACTATTGATCCCCTTTGGGGGATTTCTTCCGCGGTTATTGGAGGAGGCCCTAGGGCCTTTGGTGCCGCATCAGGTGTTGTAGCGTCCGGTGGGTGTGGTCTAATGCGATGTAATTCCAGGGGAAGGATTGACTCTTCACGCCGTTCGGGCAATCCAGGCCGTACCGGGTAAATCCCACTGACCCCTTTCAATGGGTGGGTTCCTTGGGTTCTTCCTTATATACGATCCGCTCTGCCTTGCATACCTCACGTCATTTGGTCACATTACGTCACACAAGATGAACCAATACCAGTCCATTCGTCACCATACAATAATCTCCTCTTTCTTACAATCACTGGTCACTCCATATCATCATCTTCTCGTACACTCATACAACATAACACAAATAACTTACAAATAGAATGTAGTAGACAACTTAATATAGAGCAATACACAAACAAATACATATATAAAAAATATCCTACATACATGACTTAAGGGTGTAAAATTTTGGTTAAAAACCACCACCAGACAGATCGGTGATCTGCACTGAAGCATGGTAGTGGAGTTTGCTCGATGCCATTAAAAGATTGACGTCAATTTCATTTTATTTGCAAGCGCTTTTTGAGTATCGTATCGTGTGTATATGCGCATGAAATGCTGATGCGCTCATAATCTGGCGGCTCGCGTCGATCCTCTGCGATACAAGTTAGGCAATCGTGGGCGTAGTTGGTTTTTTTTATGCCGTAAGCAGGCAAACGAGCAGACGGGTTACCCGATGGCAAGTGATCACCGTCGCTCATGGACATTAGTAACACCAGGGATGTCACCAACGTGTTGCCGGCCAAAAAGGAAGCGATAGACCTGTTTCTTGAAGGACCCCATGTCATAGCACTGTGGGAACACAGATGAAGAAAGTTCGTTCCACAGTTTACACTTATGGCGCAGGAAGTGACGTGAAAACCGTACTGTGGAAGAACGTCAGGTGTCCAGGTGGTATTGGTGGAACCTGGTTTTGTTGCTTTGCCTGGTTTGGTACCTATATGTTACGCTAGTTTAGCTTCTCTATGCTATTTAGGTGACAGATAGTGACACACATTGCTTGAATGCTTCCGATCTTTGGACGGCGCGTTAAGCCCTCGGCCTCCGTTGTTATCGTAGGATCTCAAGCCATGTCGGAGGTGTTCGATCAGATTGACTTCCGACTATTGGTTTGGCCGATAACCCCTCCAACCCCCACTGAAGCAGCGTGGCAGATGCTCTAGGCCTCCTCAGTAATGAGGAGAAACTTGTATCTATAATTTTTATTATTAAAAACTAGCCACCCGTCCCGGCTCGGCACCGGTGCAATCCTGATACTAAATACACTATAGAAAAACTGAGAACGTATTATACATACATATAAACCTTCCTCTTCAATCACTCTATCTATTAAAAACCGAATCAAAATCCGTTGCGAAGTTTTCAAGATTTAAGCATACATAGAGATATAGGGACAGAAAAGGCGACTTTGTTTTATAATATGTAATTATTCCGCCCGTAATTTGTTTTGTGGCTACTTTTGTTTTATTATTATTGTTGGATAATTTAGTGTAGATTATAAAAGAAATGTTTCATTCTGTTCTAAACTAAATTAGCAAATTTTTAATAATTAATGAACAATTAAATTAATTTAAATTAACGGTAGAACATTGTTTTATTTCTAAATACTTCAATCATTGCATTAATAGTGAATAGCAAAGGGTAATTCAAACAGACATTTTTCCGTCATAAAATATATTGATACTCAATCATAAAAATGATAAAGCTAAAGCAAAGACGTGCTTCTAAGGAGCTCATTTATAATGCACCAGCTTCGCTCGTGGCTTTTCTCGCGGAACAACGTACAAAACGATATTTCATAAATATTGTATACTATGCCCAGTTTGATACTCAAGCCATTACCGTTTAGAATTTTCCTCGTGAGAAAAACATCGTGGCTCCTTTAAATATTACTAACGAACCCGGCCACGCGTCACTGTGACGAAAGCTTACATACTCAATTTAGCCGACAATTACCTTACACCACCATCTTTTAGAATCTTATGGAACTAATCCTTTGTAGGATATTAAACAAATAATTTGAAATAAATTAATATTGCGATTATAAATTGAGATGTAAGCTGTCATCTCTTTCAAGTTGGATCAATCTGCACACGGTGTGCAAAATTTTATTTAAAATCGATTAAGTAGTTTAGGGAGTCCATCGCGGACAAACACCGTGATACGTAATTTATATATATTAAGAAGATTGAATATGTACTTGTATATCTAGTTTGGCAGCCATGCCATAACCTCAAACTCAAATTTATTTCATTTAGGTATTTATAAATACTCTTAAGAACGTCAAATATTTTGCATCTACCACCGTTTCGGAAAGGTGCCTTATAAAGAGGAGGAGAAACATTACTACATACAATATTTAAGCATAACATGTTACAACAACGCAGCAATTTCATTGAGACATATGGTTATCGAAGTTTAATATTTAAAATGTGTGGTTTTGGTATGTTTCTAGATTTATCATGCCATTATAGTACCAACCCGACAGTCTAATTGGCCGCTAACTAATCAATGGGATCTCCAAAACTCGAACGTTACGTAGACTTGGTAATTTTCGTCTGTCGTCATGGGAGACGAAGGCTCAATAGCTTCCAAATAACCCATAATGTATATGTAATTCAGATCAAGACAGACGGTTGTCTGACTGCCTTATAATCGTTTTTGTCTGGACATCTCAATAACATTTGTTGAATGCTTTATTTTCAATAATTCACTAGTTCTATTTGAAATCGTTTCTAAAAGCGGTCAAATGCTAAAGGTTGAGCTATATTTTTCATCAGTAATCGGGATGATAAAATGTACATTAATTAAAAATAAATAATTGCTCCTTCCTGATTGCGACTGCACTAAGTATAACTAACAAGTAACTTACATATTGCTATTGTTAAACTTTAGGCGTTCAAGTTAATTTGTATCTGTATCGGCTCTCGTTGCGTGATTTTTAGTGAAACAAAAATTTTAATTAAATTAATGCTGAATATATAATAAAACAGAAAATAATTTTAGTTGTTACTTCATATATTTACCGCAAAAAAATACTTTTACAAATATTTTCCAATGATGTTATGAACATAATAAATGTAGTTATTAAATTAAAATCATGGAAATATTTTTAAGTATTATTTAGGTACTGAAGTGAAATCATTACACTTATGTCATAACATTCAATATTCCTACTGAGAAATCAGTTCTTAAAATGAGAAGCATAAAGACCATAATAGTGTGGCGACGGCACTACATGTCACACGATGACGTCACGCTGGACCTGAATCACGCTATCGAAGTTTTCTACAACGTATACATATATGTATGTTCCAAACATCAAAAAGTCGGAGAGCTCGGCCGCTCCTCAGACAAGATTTTTATTTTGTAATTTGTTAAATGTAAAAATATATAAAATCACGCATAAAAAATAATTAACCTGAAAAAGCAGGTGGGTAATGAATAAAAAAATATCAAGTAAGTACAGAATAACCTTATAATGTGTGAAAAATGTACACATCAAGCCTGAAAATTTCAATACAAAATTTACTATACAATCGTCTTAAGCTCCAGTAACGCTAACGCCATCTATTCAGAGCTTTGAGCAGCCTTCCCCATTAATTAGTTGAGAATTCGTTCATTGTTATGTTGCGGGATTATTATTCTTATTAATGTAATTTGATTTCAGTTCACAAATATACACGCGTCGCTGTAATAAGAGTTAAAAATAACGTCTAAAAATTTTCCTTTCCTGCTGTAATTTCGCAATAAGCTTCGTAACAACAATGAACGTCACCAGGAGCTACTATAGAAATAGAATTGCGTTACAAGGTATTAAAAGTCGATTGTTTGTTGTGTTTGTCTTTTACAGGTAAACGGTATATGTCTGGGTTACAAATAAACCAGGAAGAAATTTATTTTGTACTAGTGGCCGCCCGCAACTCCGTCCGCGTGGAAGTGGTGGTAAGCATTTCCCTTCACTGCTCTGCTCCTATTGATT
>DWJN01005566.1:0-11374 GCA_018248895.1 Carystus phorcus
TAATTACATTATTAGAATTGAACACATGAATCTTATACCTCTAAGAATTCCTTAACACTGTAGAAGCATTTGTCTATTAGCTATCAGATGTATAAACAAACAATGTAGGACTGAACGGATGTCCAAAAACACTGCTTTAGTGCCAAGTAAAATGCAAAATGATGTGATAACACAAAAGTATCTATAGGTGAATTCAAACGTCTACATACAAATATTTGCTATCAACTACCCGATAGCGATGATTATTCAATCGCGGTAGTAAACACATCTACAACCCTGAAACTGAACTTCAACTCCAAAAGTTTTAATTGAAATACACGCAGTTAATTAGTAGTACGAACATGAAGTTCTCTAATGATATTTCTATGATACAAGACTTTAAATTCAAGTAAACACATACGAGCTACTTTAACTTGACTTGTTATGAAAAAGAAAGGAGAAGAATTTCTAAGAATTTTCTAGAAGAAGTCACTTCAAGAGAAACAATGCGGTACTCAATTTGTTCTCAGGGTCCAGCAGCGAAAGCATAGGTGTACAGCATAAATTGTCGAGAACGGCGCGATACGGGACCTACCTAAATTTCCTTAAGTACGGCCTAACGAGTTACCAACTAATATTGCCCGTTTTATAGCGTGCAGACATGCGAAACGGAATGGTATTTGCATTTATTTGTCGGTGCCTCGTTTGGGATTGTAACCGGTTTATTTGGATATTAAAGTTCAGCGTAAAGTGCTGGCAGACCCTTCTATTTGGACAATTTATTCAAACAACTGGTGGAATTGGTGGCATGTTTTTGATATTTAAAAATACTCGCCTGAACTATCTGCGCTCAATTATTTACATATTATGTTACTATCATAAATAAATTCATGATACTAGGGTACGAAATCAAATAAAGTGCGAACGCTGTATTTATATTGTAATATTTACTCTGAATATATGGGAAAATATTAAACTTTTATGTCAGCGATATCAAGCAGGGTTTTAAAATGGTTTTCCTTAAACCTCTTTGAAACAAAGTGGGTTACAATTTCCAAGCATATGTGTTCCTAATATTTTAAATACCAATTCAAAGCCGATAAACTCATTACACAAATCATAAAATACTATTAATGCGATTTTCAAATTTACTATAAACTTTGTACACAAAACACGGGAATAAAGATGTAGAAACAAATCGCAATTTTATGAGAATCTACCAAATTATTTCAACCTGAATCGAATAGGGTAACCGTTCGAAAACTTTATAAATAACCCAAAAGTTTTGAAATTCATATTGACAACGCCGACATCGGTTCCTCGCCCTAAGCGTTATAGATTAATATATTCAAAAGGCCCTTTTAAGAGAAACTTTATTTGTGTGGAATGATAGTTTGATTCTTTATTTGTAATGAAATAAAAGAGTAAATTATATTTTATAGATATTACCTTCATAAAATATTTATTTTTATACAAATTTTACATCTCTTTTCTTATTTACGCCCTGACTTTTCAAACGTCCTTTGTTTGTGTTTCCCACACTATTTATTTTAATTATAAGTAACCTTTTACATATTCATTTTCCACCAATCACTAATAACTCACTGTAGAGTCATCTATTGTCCAAACAGAGTACTATAACTTTGTTCATCGACTTCTAGTAACTAACCACTCGATATAGTTCACGGACGAGATCATAGATGGCGTTCGACACCATCACTTAGTAATTACTACTTAATAATGTGTTACGGTTACACATCCAAATACACTCCAAATACACACATAAATAATATATTTCTACTTGTATCGAATATAAAATTACTCAACGTAGTCTCAACGAGCACTCAGGAAATTATTTTACACGTTATGTGTTCCGGGAAAAATACTCTCCACATTCGCTCCAGACTGACGACGAGTGCTCTTTCCGATGAAATGCAATCATTCCACCAATGACTCCTTCATGTTTGTACTTTACCAAGATTTACATAACGATGTTACGTATATGTACCGTATTGAGCTACGTCAATATTACCACGTCTCGAATTCCGTACTAAACTCAAGTGGCTCCCGGTTTCAGGAATATTTAGCATTCTTTCTGCACTACTATATTTGATTTACATTTAGTTTATTGTAAGTATCAACATTTCTAATTTACGATATTGAAGTTTTCTATGGTTTGCACATATACAAGTTTTGAATTGAATCAAGTAGTTACCGCACAGCCTACTTACTTACCAAATTATTCTGTTTTAATACAGAGAAGTTGGTTACAAATAGGTTATTTGCCTTCAACCCATTAATAGCCCACTACTGAACACGGGTCTCTCCTCAACAGTGAAGATCTAGAGCATACCACGCCACGCTGCTTCAGTGCTGATTGGAGGAGGGGTTAGTGACCAACCCACGTATCGGAGACTTTTAAGCCCCCCGAAGGCCTCCGACATGGCTTGACGACTGTTAATTACGATAGCAGCCAGGACAGACGACTTAACGTGCCCTCCGAAGCACGGAAGCACTCGAGAAATTTTTGCCCCTAGCGGTCACCCATCCAGATATCGACCGCCCGCAATTGGTTAACTCTGTCGATCACATAGAGTCGACGAAAACCCAAAAGCATGGGGCTATGAGCGCTATTATTAGCTATTCAAAAAGATTATTATCGATGTAAAAAGGTCGTCAAACCTCAAAACCAATGGCATCCCCTGCTTACGGACTACGCTCAATAAAAACTATAAACAAGAACTTACAACTGATAAAATAAAAACGAGCTTAAATAGCTTGTGAATAATAAAATACATTCCTATCTACTTTTAGTTTCCATAACAATGAATCATTTACTTTCCTAGAGCATTTTATTTCGCTCAAATAGTTCATTTTTAACAAAAAAATTGTATGAAACTCAAACATTCAGATGACAAAATACGTTTCACATAAAATTGCTGTTTAAAGGTATGTCTACAGCCTTTATTTCAGACTAAAAAGCGTATTTTTTCGTTTACTTTATTTTTACAGTTCAACATTTTCGCTTACAATTTCCTACAAATGTTTTATAGATTCTTTTGTAAAATTTCGTTTGCACGAGATTGTTTTATAGCTACGTGAATTATGTTTTATTAGTTCGCGCTCGTGTCGTTTAGGGGACCTATGTCTCAGTACGCTTTCGAAAAAATGTTCAGATATTTCAACTTTTTTTATTCGGAATTTATTATATTTCTAAATTGTCATATCTTTTTTATGTTAAAATAAAATATACTCTAAATGTTCAGCACAAAAGTTGAGCCGTGAGGTTTATTTAGACGTTGTGCTGAATTCAACAGTTCAAATGAATGTGATCTGAACATTTAATTCCATTCAAAGCTGAGATATTTACCGTATTGTCTGCTACGAGTTAGTATTAGTCTAAATGTATAATGTATGTTATAAAAGGCGTGAACGATGTTCACTGTGCGACTGACAGAATCAACTTACCCTGATGATGCTCCGTTTTGGGGCGAAACACGTGTTGATGATGGTATATACTTTTATTTATTATAACTGCATGTTTCCTTTATGGAAGGTAAGTGCTACGCTTGTCTAAGAATACTCTTATCATACTATCATACATTTTTTTGGGGATTGTTGCAAGTAAATTAATACTAACTTGATAACAATGGATTCCCGCAAGCTAATGCCTGATACTATTAACTGTATTGTCTGCTGTCATCTACAGTTTACATAAGATTGTATGTAACTTAACATTTGCATCTTATATCTTCTTATAGTAGAAAGTATAATTATTATTATCAAACAAGGTATCAAATAAAAATAGTCAAAAACAGAATGGAACCTCTCAGAAAAATAGTGCAACATAAAGTTTACTTAACCAGACATTTGACGGCCCGTTGGCTTAGCCTTTGTTATCGTTATAGTTCGGTGGCTAACCCGCCCTAAGCCTATTAAATTTATAGTATTTACTTTTACGGTCGACGTTCTGTGGGTTGCCGAGCAAATCGTGAAAAAAACAGTTTTATGTAACTAGACAAACGAGCCTTGTGATGGATTGGTCCCCGTGAACACCAGCCCAATAGCATCATGAGTTATGAGCCAAGAAGGAATAGAGTAAAATCCCAGGGCCCCCAGACGTTACTTATATTCTAAGTGACGAATTTTACAGAATAGACACTCCTATTTGTGTTTGAAAGTGTGTGCCTACTCGCTTGGTTAGGCAGCCCGTTTACACGTAGCAGGTAAAAAAGGTAGACAGAAATATAACATACTTTTGTTAAATTAAAGTTACGTACTGGTTATAAAACCAAAAACATTCTTCGAGTTTACTGAAATAAAAAACAACCTAAAATCAATATATTTTTATTGAGTTAAAAAAGGAGGAGATTCTCAACACGTCTGCGTTTTTAATGCGTATTACTTCATAACTTTTTACTGGGTATACTTATTTAGAAGATTCTTTTTAAAATGGTGCTTGTTTTATTTAATTTTGAGCGACATCTGGCGAGTAATTTTTGAGTTATCAATAATAATACTCATTTCATTTACACGCATGACTTCGGAATTGGAATATTTATTATGGCGTATTTAACTGAAATCGTTTTTTTCTTTTGTCTCTTGACAAAGCGATTATATTAAGAACCAATTTAAAATAAACCTCGCGTACAAACTTGCCTTGCTCTTCGACTGATCTATGCGACTGGCAGAAACGAAAATAAATGAAATGTTCAACATCATCCAGAAGAAAAAATATAATTGTTGCTTGATGTCAACTACAAAAATCGAACTGAGAACCTCTAACAAGGTGTACCATCGATATCACTGACTGTCAGATAAATTAAAAAACCTATTTGATACGAACGTTGGTTTTTTACTGCGAAATATTGTAACCAAAATGCAATTTATGCTAACAAATATTTCTGTCAATTCAGTCTTAGTTACTGAATTAGCCTACATATATTCTAAGTTGTGATATTCAATTATATATGATGTGTTACTAAACCGATAGTTATTACTATGCCTTCAATGCATTATCTACGGAGCACGGATCTCTCCTCATCACTGAGAAGGTCTAGAGCACATTCCACCACGCTGCTCGAATGCGGATTGGTGGAGGGGTTAGTGGCCAACCGTAGTGTCGGAAGTATTTTGTATGCCGCCCGAAGGCCTCTGACGTGACTTAACGACTGCTATCTAAGATGACCAATGGCTTAACGTGCCCTCTGAAGCACGGAAACGCTCAAGAAATTTCTGCCTTTATCCAGGTGCCGACCGCACCCGCTGTTTCTTAAATCGTTTGATCGCTTTGAATCGACGCGAACCGCCGAAATATAAGCGCTTCTTTACTATAGTAAATGTCATTTACTATTACCTAATACCTACTAATTGATTGTTGTTACTACTGAAACATATAAAGCTTCTGTATGTGTGTGTGTCACTGAACTATTTATTAGTGTTTAAGTGAATGATTTAGTTTCACAATTAAACCCGATAGATTTTTTTTATACTGCAAGATATTTTTTTTGATACGTCAGTCTTTTATATATGTAGTTTTAAATAACTAGAATCCGTGTCATTTTATTATACACACAATGATGATTAAAATATTCAAGCAACATAGTGCAAGTTAGAGTTTGCAAAACTGTCGAAGTCCACAACTTCGCAAGCGAAGCGCGATAGCTGCGATTAATGAACCGCTTCGCGCGTTCTCCTTATTACATTCATAACAAAGTTTCAACTATTTTAACAGAGCTTTACACTTTTATGAACCGTATGCTTATAGTTATACCAACTATATTTGATATTTTTTAGTAAATTAAATAGTGATGACGTTTATTGATAGACAATTCAATTTCTACTGTTGCTGGTTTCTGAAAGACTTATCAAAATGTTGATTTAAGAATGTAAACTTAACATAACATAAAATTAACGCTAAATCTATATCTATACTAATAATATAAAGCTGAAGGATTTGTTTGTTTGAACACAGTAATCAAGAACTACTGCTTCAAATTGAAAAAATCTTTTTGCGTTGCATAGTACAATTACTGTGGAAGGCTATATAACATAACGCTGCGACCATTATGACCTGCATATTGACGAGAAATGTTACAAAAACGGGACAAAATATGTTCCAGGTAGTTCGCCGAGTCTATTAGTTTAATATATTTAAGAATTATTATTCATAATAGAAAAATTGTTGTTCTCTATGTTATAATATTTTTACGATGTAACTGTATGAAACTATTTCTGCCAACGAGCTACTGCTCTTAAATATAGAATTTTACCGCAGCGAGAACGCTAAGCCCCGGATTACAGTTCAGTCCGAAAGAGAGAAAAAATGAAAAGCACCGCGCGTTGCAATTTAACACGTTCCTATATCAACCGAGATGAGACCAATAATATGGGGCATAGTGAAATCAACGTCATGCGAGAAATAATAACGGACCTTCTGGCCACATGGCGACGTAATACCGACCGGGCACGCTCGTAAAAAATAGAAAAGGACCCGCACAAAATACTCACTGTTACATTTGCGGTGTGGTTGGAGAAATTGGAAATACATTTGTCGGGGAGCGAACGGGCCAAGAACCTTATCTTATCGAAGACGTTTTGATATCGTTTTTGTGTGACGCGCCCTGGCGGAGTAACGCCATGTTGCATTGCATTCAGTTAATGGTATAAGAAGGCAAGTTTATGGTATCAATAGAGTTTAAGTTCATTTACAGTAATACAGGTAAGCCTTTTAGAATTAGAACACTTCTGTCGTTTGGAATTCTAATTTTTTAGAACGCTGGTCCCTGATAGGGCAAAGTCTTTTACCTTAATTGTGGAAACGAAACGGAGAATTGCTGGTACTGAAATAATTCTTCGGCACGGACAATCGTCGTAAGATAATATTACCAACATATTTCTCGCTTACCTATTAAAGTGTTCAAGTTAAAAAGGTCAAATAGACTCGGGAGTCCATTTACAGTAAAACTCAAAGTGGGCTACGTTGTGGTGGTTTCTTAAGCATGCCAGTTGTGAAATCAGCTTCTGTCCGATATTTTTATAAAGTTATGAACAAGAATTTAGTTTAAGAATATTACTGAGGTCGGCTCACTTTCTGTGGTACAGCGAGTTTTACCTTAGATTTGATTTGAAGTCAGCTGACTTAGCTAATGACGTTGCTTAGTTGAATGTATTTGAGCCTATCTTGGAAGTCCGGAGGTTCTGAAAAGTTAATTTATACGAAGATTCAATTCCTTTTTAATCAGCAATGCATTGTTGACGTCCTTGCTGCGGTATATGCCGGCTACGATTATCTGAGGTATCAGGATCTGCCTGTTGGCTTGTTAGTAAAAGGTGATTATTTTCTATGTTATCTCTACTAATATTACAACTATATAGCTGAAGAGTTTGTTTGGTCGAACGCACTAATCTCAGGAACTAGTGGTTTGGATTGAAAAAATATTTTTGTGTTGGATAGTCCACTTACCAAGGAAGGCTATCGGCTAGGTAACATAACAGTACGATCAATAGAACCTGAGATTTGGTAAGAAATGTTACAAAAACGGGACCAATGCTCCAAATATCAAGTTCGTCGGATCTACTAAACTTTTCTTATAGGCGATAGAAATAAAACGATGAAAATTTTAGTGAACGAGCACGTGCGAAGACCGTGCCAATACGCATTGGGTTATGTGTATATACTGTTAGATACTAAAGTGAAAGATATCAAAAATATTCTTTCAGACGTGCTCTTATGTATTACGAAATAAGGTTACAAATTGTACGCACGTATGTATATAACGTATAAATTAAATTTAATTAATGTTATAATGTAGTGCTTTACCTACATTACATATTCGTAAACCAAAATATATTCCTATTTAAATTTATTGCAGAACAAAGCTAGGTCAGCTAAGTGTAATTTATAATTCAAACCGCGAAATCAACTTTATATTACCGGGTAGGTTCTCATCGATTTAAATATGAAAGCACTGAGCGCTGCGTTTTAATAAATTTCCATAAATCATGCGATGTGATAACCAATGATAATATTATTCAAAGTAATATTAACAAAACCGACACGTAGTAGTTTTGAAAAATAATGCATAATGCCGTTATTTTTAACCGACTTAAAAAAAAGGAGGACGTTCTTAATTCAAATATATTTTTTGTGTGTTAATAACTATTTATGAGTAGTAGTCGTTTTAATAGAAGTAGTAGTTAGTTTTTGAAGAATCCCTAATAATACGCATTTACTTGATACGTATGACTTCAGTTTTTTTATCCATTAACTAACCTATTATCTATTTAATCATTTTAGACCACGTAAAAGCATTTTGTATGTAATATCTATCTTGAAAACTGTTATTAAACTAAATTATTAAAATAAATTTTACATTTACTCCTAGTTTTTATAGTGCATGGTGCTTATAGTAATTACCATTGCAATTACTTGAGTTACTTTTTCTTTCTCAGTTACTCAGTTACTTCCATTTTTCTTTCTTCTCTCTTTTTGGCCGACAACGAATCATTGATGCCTTTGTTATTACTGATGTCTATTGGCGACTATGTCCACTTACCACCATCTAATCGTTTGTTGACTATACAAAAAAAAACGTTAATATAAGTAAATACAAAATAAGTATTAGAAATAATACTACGTAGCTCAAAGACGTAAGCCAATTATGTAAGAAAAACATTAAAATGAAATGGCTGCTTACACCAAATACAGTTCCCAACTGTTAACGCAAACAGTCTAAAGCGCAAGTATCTCATAAAAGCAGTGTTTGAATAGACGACATTAGCACATCTTACAGGAGTATTTAAATGAATGCTTGCACTCGCTATATAAAGAAACTTGTCGCACATAAACGCGATGTGTTACGCCGCAAATAATAGAATGAGGATTCCTTAAATGTAAAACGTTCGCCACCGCTCCGAGACTCGTTGAAACCCCTATAAAAATGTTAGTTCGCTTTTCATTACGTTTTGGAAAGCGGTACCGGTGTTTGGTCACACGAAAATCCACTCTGACATGACAGCGCAAAGTTTATTTTCCAACGATAAATCCTGTATTTATTTCGCCAAATGTCCGATCTATTCGTTTTGAATAGCCCGTTCCAGATGTTTTACAGTAGTTTGTTTTTGTGCTACGTATTACGAGCGTGCACAGGTATAAATGAAAGTGTATGAAATTATAACTGATTTCGTAGCTGCTGGGTGTATGACTTAAGGTTTTTATACTCAAGAACTTGCTAAAAAAATTCATTGAGTTCCATTATCGCTTATAAAAACGACATAATCTCTAAATAGCTATTCTCGTTTATGTGTTTAGGGAGTGGCTTATGTAGCACTATAAGTTTACCGCTACATGCGACGCTCTGTTATTTCCCTTGACAGTCATATTACTGCAACTTACGACCAATGTAATAAGAACTTCCTTGCCCGCCGGCAGTCGTAAATGATATAGGAGAGGAAAGGCAATAAGGCAGTTCAAAGGGGTCTAGTATAGCTGGTTATGTTATACATGATACAAGGGTCCTTTTACCCCGTGGGGCTGTAATTTGCACCTGTAGTCGGAGATATTATGTGAGGAATTTTGTGTTACTTGATACAGACTCGGCGGAAATGGGAGGCGCTCTGATTTCAGATTGATATTGTGTTTGTATACAAAATACTGTGAATTATGAAAAACGTCTGGAACTTACGTACTCCATTTACTTCATTGTTAGGTGCAAAACGCTCTTATTTATAAGTGGCACTTGCCGCTTAAGATCACCGACAATCAATGTTTTTTTTATTTTGTCTGTCTGTATGTCTGTATGTGTATCTCAGAAACGGCTTATTCTATTTCAATGCAGTTTTCAAGATTATATTATGATGTGCATTACTAAACATTTAGTGTTTTGTTCATTTAAATTGGCTAGCAAATTAAGAAGTAATGTTAATCATTCCTTGACTGTTAGGCGAAATGAGTTTGTCAGGTCACTTAGTAATTATAATAATCAATTAATTAAGTGAAATTAATTTGAGGTATGGGATTGTACTAATCTAAAAAACGTGTAAAAACAAAAAAATTGTATCGCCAGTAAATAAAATAAAGTATTAGTTTATTTTATCTTCACTAATAACATAATTTTTAGAATCCTCAGCCAAATAAAATGATCGGATCGATAAAACAACCGCAGCAATATGAAACATACTCAAAGCATTCACGGAGCAAGTAATTCTTACTTTGCTCGTTAGCTTTCAATGCATGCTGTATTATAATTCGCAATTCGGTTATCATCAATGACTTCTTATTAATTGCATAAGAACCTTTTTTGCAGTGGTGTAAAAAGTATCAATTGCACAGGATTGAATATGTAACTGTCCCACAAATTACAGCATAGCATATTATGTTACACAATAAAAGAAAACAAAGAAAGAGATTTCAAAAATCTGTAATCGGTGTACATAATGTACACCGATGTTGTGTTGGTGAATGAATGTGTTGGTGTTCAAATAAATAAATAAAACTAAGCTGTATTAATCTTAATAGAACAGTCGCAAGTAGGTTTGGTGGTTAGTTGATGTATTTGCTTCTTAACGCCTACACATTTTCTTAAATACTATACATGTTTTAACACAAACTATAAGATCAACAAACACCATATCAAGATAAACAGTTTTTTTTATCAAATGACGCATTTCAAAGTTTGTTCAACTTTGTACATTTACAAATGAGAGACAAGATTTGGTTTTTAATACTAATGTAAATTTAAATAAAGATGATTACAACCTGTTCATTTACAATGTAGGAAGTCATCGAAGACATTTAAAATGGACACTGTGTCATCTTTATATATAAGTACGCCTTGAGTTATAGACAACAATAATTGGCTGTGGTTTTGCGTGGAAAACCATAACGTTATGTTTAAGTATAAATACGTTGGTTACTTTTGTTTATCGTTTTATAAATTCCATGTTTACCCTATGTAGTCCTTTAAGGTAATGTCTATATGAATGAAACATTACTGCAACATTCGTAGATACATAAGAAAACACAAAAATATGCCACTTTTGTCGATAGATTCACTCTACACCTAACCTATATTTATAATGGCAAAGACCAGATATTTTACGAACGGGAAACTTTTACAGAACCATGGAAAAAGGTCATTTTCAAGAAAGGGCAATATCTAATTGAATAAAATATATTTCTCAACAAAAATTCATAATTTTCCTTCTTAATTGAAATCGTTGACTTAGTTGCCAAACAAAATTTCGTCAAAGTAAGTCCAACTGTTTAGCAGTTCAGTAAGACACATAGAAGAACGAAGAAGATCAATATATGAAAGTTTCAAATCAAATCATTTATTCGAAGTAGGTTTTTACAAACACTTTTCGAAAGTCAACTACGCCATCGCTTCAGCAA
>DWJN01005567.1:0-11373 GCA_018248895.1 Carystus phorcus
CCTGAGATTAGCCCGTTCAAACAATCAAACAAACAAACTCTTCAGCTTTATATATTAGTGTAAGATATGCCATTAGAATTAACCCAAAAGTTATACTATCAATTTAAAGTTATGACAAAAGTGTTCTTATGTTAATAATAGAATATATTAATTCTATTTAATTCTATTCTAATTTCTATATATTATGCTTGCTGTAACTGAGAGTTTCAAAACAATCTCCTTGGGAGCTTCTTGCCGCTTCTTCAGACCACTCATCGTAGGGCTTGTTGAAGCGTTGGAGTAGTTTGACGTTTGAAAACTGTTTGTAAAATCAAACCTCGAATAATTAATGTTTTATTTGATTTGTTTTGAATATCACAATGAGTATTTGTACGCCAATGCAGTTACACGAATCGTAATAATTAGTGAACTGCCGTGGCGCGGAGCATCTTAAGTCTAAAATCATAAGTGCCATTTTATTTGTTAAACTCATTAATACCATATACAACTGAACGATGCTGAAGTTGAGTTCTATAATCGAAATTGGTTATCAATTAACTGCAGGGTTATTATCAACTGGGTTACTGGGTGGGTGTTGATCAAAAATATTTGCAGAAAAATTGTGAAACTTGCATAATACGACAGTCAAGAAATACTTAACTCACTCACTTAACTCACTTTATTACAAAACAAAAAATCGTGTGTTAGAGACTTAGGCCTTAAAAACTTCCGACACTTGTGTTGGTCACTAAGCTCTTCACCAATCCGCACTGGATTAACGTGATGGAATATGCTCTAGACCTCAGTAATGAGGAGTGCTCAGTAGTAGGCCATTAATGGTTAGTGGTGTATATGCAATACATTTTTTAAGTATGTCTTTTAAAGTCGTTAAAAGAAAATTTTTCTTTTTTCTCTACTTTTTTGGCCAGAAACAACCAGTGATGCTTTTGGAGTTACTGGTGTCTATGGGTGACAGTGACCACTCATAATCTTGTCGACTGGTTCATAAATGAATCGTATCTTGTCTATATATATACGGTTTTACACACATGTTTATTTTATCGGATTCGCCGACTAGATTCGGACCTATCCTTAGCCGTTTACGACAAGAGATCTTGTATATACATAGATATGGCCAATGTATTCAGATACAAATACATAGTTAAGTATTAAAAAATAATCATATGTAAGTAGACCTGCAAATTCATACGTCAAATATATTTGCTCCTTTTTGCCAGACCATTACATTACCAAACTATATGTGTGCAACATATATATGACACACATGTGTTAAACATTCATCGTGGTTTATACAAATTTCTATATTTGTACATTTGTGTATATTTTCCAATATCCTACTTTAACTATCTATTGATTTTGCATATAATTTGAATATCACCGACACTCTTTTACTCACGATTTTTAAGAATACATTTTTCTATGGGTATTGTTATCTGGACGTATATTATACATGCAACAAGAAACTATACCGGTGTATCAAAACAGTGTATAGTAATATACAAATGAATCCCGATAATCACATAATATTTCAGGAATTTTGTTTTTGACGAACTCGCAAGGAAGTATTTACCATCAGTGCTCGTAGTAACAAGTTAAAGTCGTGTACCAATTTAACTACCGCGCGAATTAACTGCCTGGTTTAAACCTAGTTGTTATCTTGCGCATTTACTGCTAGCGGAATTTAAATGGCTGATTAATTCTGTACGTAGCCTTACTAGGTGATGTATTCTACTAACAAAATTATAAAACTGATAGAGATGTAAAGCTATCTATTTATTTATGTGTTATGTCGCCCTGGTATCTGGTACGTAAAAGCTATGTATTTATTTACGTCTTATGTCTCCCTGGTATCTGTTATATAAAAGCTAGTCATTTATTTACGCGTTATGTTTTCTTGTTATCTCGTTTATATATCTTTACTAATATTAACAGATTTTAGGTTAGTTATACATATACACACACATATATACATATATTTTTAATTAAGGAAGGATTTCCTTTTGACGCAGGAATAAATATTTTTCGTTTGCCTGCTTGTCTTTCTATGGGAGGAAATTATAAATAACGTAAATAACAGTATTTACTTATGTATTATACTTCGCGAAGAAAAAAGATTACGATCTAAATTAAAATTTACATAACTTAAATGTGAAAAATTTGTAAAACATTTTACAAAAACAAGGCACCATTTTTCTACGTGCAGTTGACATTTGTCAAAACATCATATTTTTTTATTCGATACTTTAGCAGGTAAATTAATCTTATAAATGTATGCGTCTGAAAAATATATATTTAGTAGAATAAACCTGTTAATTAGGGAAGTTCACTTAACATGTTCATATGATACCCTTATGAGCATTATACACGTAACGTGATTGGACTGAAATATTTTCCGACAACTATGTTTTTGATAGAATACTGCGACTATTAATGTTCTAATTGTTGTTGTCAGTTGAAAAATATACTCAGATACATTTAAAAAAAATCTTTAAATTTACTACCAATGTACTAGGTTTTTACGATTTACGTACCGCCTTCTATTTTCACTCACGTATCTACGGTTGACTGGGAGAGAATGCTTCTAGCATTAAATCCGCCTTTATATCTCTACTTAATTGTAAGGTTCAGAAGATGAATAAAATAAACGTATTTAGTATAGAAATATACATATACATAAACGATACACATATACACGTTAGCGAAATAAATAATTTGAATTAAACGGTAAACCTTATCTATATTAAAATTAATTTAAAACATAAAATAAATCGGCCTTGTTTATATGTGGTTTCAAAATAAAGGGAAAGAAACCTTTTGGAGTGAAAAATAGATGGAAAATCGTTACTCTCTTTTCAGGGTAAGGCTACTTCAATGGTGGAGAGACACCTGGACTCTGTACTGGGCCATTAGTAGGTATTAGGCAATAAAATAAAATATTATATTCACTCATTCATCAACTTAAGCGTTATTCAACACAATTTATTTATCATTTGTAATATATTTATTATCAGATTAAATTATTAGTAGAATAAGTTTATTGCTAAAATTAATGCCAGATTAAACACACATATAACGGTGTACTAGCGCCATTTCTATTTACGTAAGATCAAGCTTGAATGGTTATGGTTATACCGAATTCGGTTACGTAAGCGTACGTGAGAATAACTCAATAACGTCGCTTACTTGATTGGCTTTAGTACGTGACTGTACTCGAAATTTTAAGTGAAAGAGAATTTGAAATTCAGTAATTAAATTGAAACGACTAACCTAATTATATTTTATAAAGACGCTTGTGGACTTTCCGATTGGAGCTTTCTTTCTTTCTTTACATAATTTAAGTTAATGCTTGACCATAATGCCACTTGATGTAAGTGGTGATGTGGTCTTAGTAAAATGTATAAACTTATTCATCAGCTTTCAGTTGGTGAAAAGTTTTCGAATTTAATACCGCTTTATTATTAAATTTCGAATTTAGAACGTAGAATTTTCGTAGTGTCCTATAATATATCTAACAGATAACTCTAGTCATTCTGTACCATGTTAACCACAGTTTAAAAATGCTATTATACTCTTAAAATTTATTTATATATAACAAAAAAAAATTCAAAAAATATTTTCCCAGACACGTTTCTCTATTTGTAATATTTTTAAATAAATCAATGTGCAATCAAACAATAAATATTTTATGAAAACTAAGTATTATTTTAGGGCATTCACCTATACAGTATTAGACAGTGAAACCATTGAACGGGACGACCGAATTCCGCCTTATTTGTAGTGAACGATAGTTGTTGCGTGTCGAACAGCACTGACCCGGCGCTCACGCGGCGACTTCATTCTATCTCTAGATACTAGCACAAATGGGTGCCTAGGAACAAGGCTGATACTCAAATTGATAACCAGAATTCACGCGTAGCTTAGGCGTAATTTTCACAAGAGACGAAAAGATTTTCAGCTGACGGCTCTCTTTTTTTATTAGCATTCACATAATGCTGCGGACGAAATTATTTTTAGCTGATTTTTTTGCGTTGAACCATATAGCGCTTAATAATGCATGTTATAATTATAACAGTAGCATTTCAATGCTTTGAGTTAGTAAATACTTAAAGAATCCATGTTAAAATTTAACTACATTTTACCAATGACACTACAAAAAACTTTTTTGTTCTTTGAAGAAATGAAAATTGACAGATTTTGAAGCGGTTAGTTTACTGTAACAATTCATCAATAGGAATTTCAAGCTTCGTTTCAAAGAAGAAAGGGGACGAGTCAATTCCAAATATGCAAGAGGATACGAAGAGTCATTTTCTTTATTTCCATCATTTAACTTTATAAATATATCCCTTGGAAAAAACATGTGTAAAACATGATTTACTATATTACTATAAACTATTTGTCACATTTGATCCTCAATTTATATACGTTTAACATAATTATAAACCTAATGCATTGCACTTCCTAATGTTGGTGATTATAGTGACGCTTATAATAAAATAGCAATTTTCCAAAGTTCTTGGTAAATAGGTAAAGATTATCGAATGGAAACGCCATTGTAGCTGTTTTTAGAAATTTCCTCAGCCGCAGATTTCCCACTTAACCTACAATCGTTACGTGAAAAAGTGTCCGACTGTCCGTGAAATTAGTCCCATCATTTCCAATCTTTGTTGATGCATACCGCATTGAAGTGATTTTAGATCAAGTATAATGACTATAATCATATTTTGCATTATATTAAATTATACAGAAGGCAACAAATCGCAATCCTACAGTGCACCCGACATGTGTAAAAATCATTTTAATGAAGTTTTTCATAAATGTCACTGATAATTATGTACCTACTTATGTAGGTACTTATATTTCACTATGCTTTATTGCGCACACTAAGTGAACTATTTTTTCATTGAACTATTTTACTGTACAATTGATTAATTTTTAAGTAATTCAAAGTTTACAGCTATTCATGCTGTTAAATTTGGGATAGCCTGGGTGATATAGAGTCCAGCTAAGTTCAATGGAAACCATTGTAGCTTATTATGTCCGGCATTCAGCGGGATTCACAAACAACGAAGGTTCGTCAGAGTGACGAAGTTGTAACTATAATTGAACAAATTAACTTGACTCTAAAATTTTGACAGCTCTTCTCTGATATTCCATGTTATATATTTACAAAAAGGGATTTTTTTGGGGGCATCTTAAACTTATCTAAAAAAAACTGTCTACCAAATATTTGTGTGGGTATTTCTAAGATCTCATTCGTGTGTATCTACGATACTCTCAATTCACGGAATCCTAGTGCCTGCATAAATGTGTAAATATTAACTTTTTCCTTAACTTTGAAATAAAAGGCTAATAATCGCACCATTAACTAAACTGTCCTAGAAACTTGATATCAAAATTGCCATTCAAATCAAGCTCGCGGGTTTATAGCCTTACAATACACCGTGTTTTCTAACAATTTCAAGCTTTATTATAATTTACTAAGGTGCATAATAGATGAATAACTGAACGGTGATTGAAATAATGGTTATATTGTGTTTACTTTAGACGCCGCTGCGAACACTTTCGCTTCATAACATTACATTGTAACGTCGGACAAATTGATGTCTCAGTTATGAGTTTCCTCTTAAATGAGAGTTGGAAAATTTTATGATAACTTATAGCAATGATTCACAAATAAAAAGTGACTATTTAAAATAATTTAGTAACTATTTAATTTATGTATGTATATACATACATACAGTCCATAAGACCGTAATAGGATTAGGAATGGTAAGAAATGCTGAAGGTAAATCAGCATTTCTTGTACATTAAAATAACCCTTTACACCATACAATATAAATCAATACTTTAGGAGTTATCGCGAAATTAAAATTATCGCGCGACAAATAAATTCAAGGGACTGTCATACGACAAGCGTGATGCAAACGAAAATGATATACTTAGTAATTGAATTTTTCTATACAAGTAAAATACACATTGAAGCGAAGCGAGGGCGGTCATTAGTAATATTAATAAACGCGAATATTATGGTAATAGAGTTATAATAAAATGTTTATAGGACACCTACTGTTCAATTACAATGAAAGCAACATAAATGATACTAAAACACATATTCAGCAAACTGTCTATGATAGGATCGTAAAATTCGATCAAGATGAAAAGACTTTCTCGGCGTTGAAGTGCATCTCGACTTAATTAGTGCTAACATTTTATAGTTCATAATATTGTTAGTCCTGGTTGGAGAAAGGTAAACTAACGGACAATGATTTATTATGCCTGAACAAATCCCTGGCGGTACAGATATGCTAATAAAGTTTGTGCATTATTAAATCGACTCTATTTGGATATGTAGTGCATATTTGTTTAAACAGTAGCTATGAGAAAGATATGTGTAGATTCATACAAGCACTTTTCGTAATCTATTTATACCAGGGTTGGCCAACATAGAGCTATGATTTACTTTTTTATTTTGTAATTCTAGGCGATTTACCAATTACATACTTCTTGTGTATTTTGAAGTAAACGGTAGGTTACCTTTTTTATTTTAATAAGAAGGAAAACATGAAATTGAATTCTTAGTAAACTATTATCAATTTTCAACATATAAATAAATCACGAACACGGACACGGGTCTCTCCTTATCTTTGAGGAGACCTAGAGCCTACTCAAGCACGCTACTCCAATGCGGATTATTGGCCAACCCAAGTGTCGGAAGTTTTTATGTTGCCTCCCGATGTATCTTAACGACTGTTATCTACTATAACAACTAGGACCTCCGGCTTAGCGTGCCCTCCATAGCCCGGAAACGCGATTGACAAAGCGATTATTCTCAAGTCCTTGCGTGCTGCCTTGCAGAAAGACTAGGCTATGACGCCAGGTACATCCTGTTGTGGGTTTTTAGCCCCGCTCGGAATCGACCCCAGGACTATTCGAACGGAGGTCCGGCGCAGTGACATATTGCATAAAATATGTTTTGTACTCAAATAAATACACTTACTTAACACTAGTATTTACATTAGTATTTCTTGAGGCGGGAATCATGGACAACACTAATAATACATCACTAACACCCACGGCCCGAGAACAAATATTATCTGTCACATAAATGTCTACCCTGTTAAAATCTAACCTAGAATCTCATATCTCCCTGGAATAATATTATAAACTAGATCGTCGCAATAGAAATATAGATTAACTTCTAAAAAGTTATTTTCTAATAATCACTCTTTGTTCACTAGTACACCATTCCTTAATACAGTGTATTAAATTACCCGGAACATTCGTGAGGAACGCTTTCAAAATTCAAATTAAAACTCATTCACTCAATTATCTTTATTTATCCCGCCTCTGATATTTATATAGCGTATAATTACAGTGTATTTAAAGCTTCCATGCGGAACTGTGCAATTCTAGCAATGTGTGTTACTATGCTTGTAAAATAGGGTCGGTAGGTACGAGTATGCAGATACGAGGCAATTTCATTTTGAATATTTTGATATCACGGTGGTACTCGAACGTAAGTATACACACTATACAGTAAGATAAGTAGTGTTTGAGGGAAACCAAGTTATTATGGGTATAAGGGCAGTAGCTGTGATACACACAGTCCAACCTCTCGCATCGATCCTTAGTGATCAATAGACTTCAACAGTTGCGGGCGTGATTCGCGATGGGTGACCACTCGTAGAAACATTTCTAGAGCATTTCAGTGCTTTCAGTGTTACAAAAACTTTCGACCTATGGGTTGGCTATTTATTAGATGTCTCGTATCTATAACTTCTAAAATCTCTCTATAACAATTTTAACACCTACTGCTAGACAAAAGTTCTAGTAATAATCATTTGACTGTTACAGGAATCTTTTGTTTACGAACTTAATATATTATGTGTACAGTTAATTGTATAATTAAGCTAGTAGCTCTAATAAAGCTAGTAACTTTCTTTAAATGTCTATAATATTTTAGGAATGACATTTATGTAATGATAAAATTGAATAGACAATTAAAATGTCTCAGGAAGCATAAATAAAATAAAATTCAACTCATTAAAAATTGGTTTTCACGGGCATATACACACTTTGAGAAGCAAAATGGCTGTTATTTCCACGGATTCGCATATTTACATTCACATGACGAAAGACAAAATTATAGGGTTCCCGCTTCGTAGAAAGAAGTGGATTTTAAGTGAAGCAAACTCGATTGCGGTAGGTAAGCAATTTTGTCTTTTCTGTCTTAAATAGGTCTTTATTATTGTTGATTTTCAATTCTTAGCAATTAAACACTTAGCATGTTTCTGCTACCGAAGACTAAAGCGTGAATGTCGATTCAATATTCTAGTAAATTACAGTTAATGACATATATGTCTGATGTATGAAGGCGCCTTTAATTGTTGTTTTAATTAAATAATTGCAGTGTTAAGTTGTGTATCTGACAGAAAACAAAGCGGTGGAACAGGTTACATACGCAAAAACAGTTGAGAGATTAACATTGTGCCACAATTAGCTTTAGCTATTTTACCCGTGTCTAATTATGCATTGTTTCGTCTTTGTCTATTTATGGCCTGCTAATTTGATATCCGTTAATTTTTTTCATTATTCTTTTTGTTTGTTTACAAGGTCTCTTAATGATTTTGCATACTTTATTATTTCTTAATTTTCAATTAATGAAAACATGGATTTTTCACATCTTATTTTTAATGTATTTTGTTTTGTTCCTCTTATAACTGTTTCTCACTACTTCTCGCTTTTCTTATGTTATCTCTGACTTGGTTTGTATTGTTCTCTGAGATACTATACAGCGGTCTGTTATTTTTCTCAGTGTTTTATTTAAATCTTATTTTTAGTTATCATGTTATTTGCATCTTACTTCATTGCAATTTAAAACCGAATGTTGACTTATATTTCAGATATCAAATATCTGTATCCTATGGATCGTTGGCAATTATCCTTTCTCCCGAACTCAGGATCCTATGACCCATTTTCGCTCGGGGACGGTTTTATAGAACAATTATATTATTATGCTCGTTTTCGGGACATTTTGACTCGTTATTGCAAGCTAGAACACTCTTCACTCTTATGAGAACAACATTCGTCAGTACAACTTTACGATCAGAATGATTGACAAAGATTTATTGTTTAACAAAACATAAATAACATAGCCATTAGAATTATTAATAGTAGTTCCTAAATGATCTTAAACTGTTATAGAAATAGATTATATGTTGCAACACTGCCGCTTAGACGCGTTCGAAGCAGTGATAATTGGCTTCTGCCCGACGGCTTGTACGAGTGAATAGAAATTAAGCTTTTAAGTATTATTAATGTACAACAGATAATTTTAAAACGTTAATCCTTCGTTGTTAGAACTCGGTCGTGCGTGAATAAAAAAATAAACACGAAATAATAATAAGCCCGTCGTTTTGTACTGTTTCCATATTGAAGATGTTATGATAAATGCAATAGTTACGTGCGGGCATACAATACATTTTTTTCTAGTTAATTATGTATGTGATGTGAAATTAGGAGAGGCCTATGTCTAGCAGTGGACGTCTACAGGCTGGATGGATGGATGAATAGGGATACCTATAACATATTACTTTTTTGACATTTCAATGGACATGGAGAAGAAGTTGCGTAATAAACTAAATAAAAAAATAAGTAACTAAGTGCACGTAAATAATATTTCACTTGAGGTTAATATACCTTTCCAAAACGGTTGTAGAATTAAAAATGACGCGCATAATTTTATTGAAAAAATAACTACATGATTAATTAATTTTGAATTTGAATTTCACATAATAGGAGTGATGTAGACACAAAATTTGACTGAAGAAAGTATAAAATGTTTTGAAAAAGTGGACAAATACGATAATACTTTTATTCTGCACTTCCATGTCTACTTCTATAACTATACTAGCAGACTCGGCCACGCGTTGCTGTAACTTTTCCATACTCAATTTAGCCGACTAATTACCTTACACCGCCATCTGTTAGAATCTTATGGAACTAATACTTTGCAATAAACAAATAATTTGCGATGATAATACTGCGACTATTAATTAAGATGTTAACTATCCTATCTTTCAAGTTGGATCAAACTGCACACGATGTGCAAAATTTGATTAAAATCGGTTAAGTAGTTTAGGAGTCCATATTAGACAAACACTGTGACACTTATTTTATATACATATATTAAGATGTTCTGTCATATTAAGATAATTTTATATATATAATTATTATACTTATATATATATTAAGATAATTAGTTTAATCTTTGTTATTCGGAAGCCTCCTCCGCCACGGTGTCTTTTATTTCATTAAATATTTTTCATTTAAAGTTTGCAGTGTTAAGGGAAAATAAACTTACATCTATTGAATATAATCTGTGAACCATTATCGCAATTAAAAATGTTATTGATCATAATAATGATTACTGAAATGACCATACTGTCATTAATGAATGTTGCAACTGTCTGTGGCTAACAAAATACCGCAAAATACGGAAGCTGACCAAGCCGTTAACTGACGATGTTTTTGTATGCAATACTACAGTACTGTTAATGCTTCTACTTTTTCCTAAACCATCTATAAAGCGTTATTACTAAAATATATACTAGTATTATAATAAATCAAATAAAATTATTTTATTCGAAGTTGAATTATACAAACACTTTTCGAAAATCAAACTACGCCATCGCGTCAGCAAACTCTACGATGAGTAGACTTGGAAGAAGAAGCGGCAAGAAACTCCCAAGGAGTTTTTTTTCCAACCCAGTTACAGAAAGCACTTGAATACCACTTACCATTTACCACGATATATCGGGCTCATGCTCAAGGATTCTTAATTTCGTATGTTATTGTGTATTACATAAAAAAAATATCTTTCTCTGCACCTTCTTCGTTTAAACATTAAATGTGAAGAATTTTGTACATCTCTGTTTGCGTAATTATCGTTAAAATGGGTATAAAGTTTCCTCTTCACGTATTAATATATAGATTGACCCAGAAGACGCTGTTCTGCAACATACATATATAACCGATTTAAATGAAAAAACCAATAACTGGTAAGTGAACCCCATCACAATATAATCTTGAAATCTGCATTCTAATCGGGTAACCCTTTTCTTAGATTAGCGTAAACATACAGACAAACATACAATATTTTGGGTTTGCGTATATAAAGGCCTCCATTATGAATTTTTAAATATATTTGCCGTGCACAGAGCGATCAGTTACAGTTTTATTATACGTATATAATAAATAACGCTACACACTCATAGCCCCACACTAGGATACCCCGTGTCATGGTTGCCATGGACAGCACAGAAAGACAAGGCCAAACCTTCAGACGAAGAAAGAAAAGAAACGCATTGTTCA